>CM056378.1:6442305-6528428 GCA_029718625.1 Synaphobranchus kaupii
GTTGCCCAATCATAACTTTGACTGATGCCGAGCCCACAATGAGTCCCAGCGCCAAGCACAGATCTTATGCACGGCCAGCCCATTTAAAGCTACAAAATATCTTTTAAGTTTCAAGTAGAAGTAGCTATAAACATGTCGCCTACCTGACATTGACTTAAATTGTCCCATTCTGCGACTTAAATTGCCAATGTTTTATGTAGGTTATGAACCACAAAAACAGACTGGCATTTTGTTATCCGTTGTAGGATGCTATGTCCTATGTGTGATGATAACCTACTGAAGCACACACAATTTAGGCTAAATATCTTGCATTGGGGCATCATTATCTTGGGGAAATTCATATAAGGCATAGCTACGCATCATCACTGTTGCCTTCTTTAAATCTCTGTGAGCACTCCTGGTCTTCAAGGTGTGTTCCTGCCGATAGGCCCCTCCAGCCCCAACAACGAGGAAAAAAAATCATCCAGTGCCCATCTGCCAGGCCCCTCCCCCACCCCTCCCCTCCCCCTCCCCTCCCCCCCCCCCCCCCCCCCCCCGACCCCCCCCCCCCCCCCCCCCCCTGTGGGGAGAGAAAATAGCGGCCACAGCTGCAGGTAGCAGTGTGGTGTCGCCTGTTTTATTCAGTCACTTATTTAGTCACTCTGCCTCATACGCTGCCACACAAATATCAGAGGCTTTTTTCCTCCTTCCTGCGGGGAGATCAATCCACAGAGCTGCGTGTAACCACGGCTACACGGCTAACCAGAGGGAATAATGCCTAACAAAGCCGTTTCAACAAGTCACCCAGGGCACTCAAAGATGGTGAAGAGTACTCAGATTACTTAAGATAATTAATGCTCACAATTATTGCTATATATGAGAGATGCACACCACACCATTTCTACAATTCCGCCAAAAACATTTTGTAGAGTGGTCTCGTGCTGCCCTTGGCCAGGCAACAAAGCTTCACTCTCATATCAGTCTCCCACTGCAGATAAGGCTTTTCATATACAGCGAGTAGCCCAGAGACCGCACACCATTCTAGACCAAGTGAAGTGCTGCCATCTGTATAAACACACATGAAAATGTTTGACCAGTGTTTGATAAGGAAGCTTAAGCTCTCTTAAATGAGTTTGGGAACTAGGGTAACGGCCTGATGGTCAAGAGACAAAGCTTCCCCAGGAGAGACTCCTTTTCAAGCACATTCAGTTCACAAACCTGCCTCATTTTTCTTTTTTTTTAGATGCCCTGATAGTATAAGAGCTTTTGTCTGGGCCGGGACTCTAAAGCCGGCCAAAATGCCAACACATTTTAAAGTGGAAAGAAGGTAATGGGGCAACTCGATTCAATTTTTTTTTTCCCCTCAAGCAATGGAAATCCTTTCCTATTGAGACATTCAGAATGTCACATAGCAGTGCGAGTTCATACCTGATCTGTCATGCACATAATATAATTGAATTTTAACAATGCACTACCAGTGCAGGTTCATATTGATTTACTAAGTCTTCTTCAATATGCTGAATGGCACTCTTTACCCAGAGAGAGAGAGAGAGATAGAAAAAGCTGTATATTCTTTTCTTAATTAGTGTTCTGTTCATTTTTCCACCAAATTCACACATAATGCAGCACATACACATAAAATCACGCACACATGAAGAAGCTAACATACACAAAAGCCACACACATTTTTTAATGTGTTTTCTATGTATGTTGTAATTTTTTCACACCTTGGCAGTATGTGCAGTCATTCCAATAAAGCTGAGAGAGAGAGAGAGAGAGAGAGAGAGAGAGAGAGAGAGAGATGTGTGGTGAGTTTACTGTAGTTAAATTTTCTATTGCTTATCTGTTTATGTCAGTATGTTTTGGCAATGTAAGTGTACCCTTGCCATGCCAATAAAGCTTATTTGAATTTGAATTAGCGAGAGAGAGAGAAAGAGAGAGAAAGAGAGAAAGAGAGAAAGAGAGAAAGAGAGAGAGAGAGAGAGAGAGAGAGAGGTGGCATGACAACAGACTCTGGCTAATGAGACTAAGTACCTACACATCAGACTCTCTTTCAGTGAATTAACTGAATCTCTGTAATTTTAAATGGATAGTTTTTTGGAAGAAGAATGGCTTTGAACTTCCAGATTCTGAAAAACAAAGTAGAAGCAACAGTACCTGTGTAAAATCTATGAGCTAATTAAAACATCCCCTCCAGCCTTACATACCTCTATTCAAGTCATGAACTTTTTTTTCCCAAGGCACTGCCCAATTCAGTTCTTAATATTATAATTGTATTATTTAATCACATTAGGTCTGGATTAACATGCTATTTATGTCAATTAACAGCATTTCTCCAATCAAAATAACTAGCATGACATCCAAACTATATAATGGCTATGTAATATAGGTCTATTCCTGAGGGTACTCAGTTTATCCATCTATCTACCATTCCACCATCTGTATGGACGCCACATGACCTGCCAATGGGTTTGGTGTTGACAGCATCTTTGTCACTGTCTGCAATACAACACATTTATTTACACAGTTATTTTCATCCAGGTATTTTTAATTGGGAAACACGGACTGACAGGAAGCTATTACGCTGCGATAGAATGTTCTGACTAAGCACAAACAGACAGTGGACACATGGAAAAAAAGAAACAAGGGCTTTCTGTAATGCACACTCCTACTGCAATCTTCAGTACAGATCACCTGATATTAGAGGCTCATATATAACTATAGAGTATAATATAAATGATATTGACGCTATAAAAAAAATGCATAGATTTATAATACAGCCATCACACTCCAGAGCTGCTCCTGCATCTATATTTCAGAAGTTGCGAGCCTTGGAGACTGTTAAAGGTTATGTTTTTTTATATATTTATCTGGGTCATTTTAAATTCCAGATAAGTGCTCTTTAATATAAGCAGCCCAGTGTCTTGGCACTTGACACACCTCTCACACAGGCACATGAAAAATACATAAATGTGTTGTTGTGTTTATCAGTGTATGAGCGTGAGTGTTGCTGAAAGGTCTATTTCGTCCCCCTCTTGAAGAGGCACCATACTGAAGTCCATTCCCATGCTTTCCTTAAATGGACAGGATGGACCGACTGTCCATCGGCTCCCTTTCTCCACAATGATGCCCAGAGTTTTGATGAGGTCCAAGCACTGTGGGAGATGATCTATCTCAAGCACCCCCCCCCCCCCCCCACCCCCCCCACACCCCCTACTGGGAACTAGATTGTGCTCTTTAATCTCTGTGATCTGACTTTCTACCAGCACCTCTGAGCTCCGGAAGTCTGGACGCAGAAAGTGGAACATGTGGACTCAGCTTTTTTCACATTCCAGGAACTCCTGATTGGGTCCATCGTGGAGAAGGACATGTAGTGCACGCACGCACGCACGCACGCACACACGCACGCACGCACAGGCCTGAAGAGTAGAAAAGAGGGCAGTAGCAATAGCATTGCTCACTGTGAAGCGGAAGAAGCGGAAGAAGAGGAAGAAGAAGAAGAAGAGGAAGAAGAAGAGGAAGAAGAAGAAGAAGAAGAGGAAGAGGAGGAAGAAGAAGAAGACAAAATGCCAAATAATGAAAGTTAATAATAGTGTTTGTTGACTGAGCAATAGATCTGCAGAATGCAGAGGGGGCTAATTAATCAAGGTTGTTCAGATTGTTCACAGTGCAGCCGGTAGCTCACACAGGCCTTCCTTGATATTTATTTGCTCATTTAGGCAGCAAAGAAACCAAATGGTTTGAGGCTTCACACTTGTTGCCCAGGATAGAAAAACAAACTTCAATCGCTGCCCAAGCACATATCCGAACTTCAGAGGGCAGTGGAAGCCACTGCTGTCTCTCACCGCAAACACTACAGAGAAGGGAAGAAAGAGATGCTCCAGACACACAAAGCACTTCAAAGCTTTGACATTCTGTCTCTCATATTGTTTATTATTAGGGGATAATACACCGGAGCTCAATCTGAATCTTCTCCAGCATACTGGGGTTTATTATTAATACACCGGAGCTCAATACTGGGGTTTATTAGTATCGTTTGAAGGTTTTTCCCATGTGTTGCCAAGGGGACGGACCACAAAGGCCAATACATCAGTCTGGGTACTATCAAGTGGAAGTAAGAATAAAAAACAAAATACAAAATAACATTCATCCCTCCATTTTAGGCTGGCATTATACCAGCATTATAACTTCAGTGAGTACAGACCTGCTGTGTATGTGCATATTGTAAGAGAGCACATAATGTGAGACATACGTTTGCTCACATTATTCCGTATACACTTTTTCTTTTTTTTCTTTTTTTTTTAATATAAAGTTTTTTTCCAGATTTTTCTGGACGGCGCGACTCCTCGAGCTCCTAACCGTGATTCCAACTTGCCCAGGGCGGTCTTATGTGCGACGATTCCCTCCCCCCACCCCGGGAGCAGCCGCCAATTGCCGCTCCCTCAAGGCACCGGCCATGCTCGGATCTGGCAGGACCGGGGATCGAACCCCCAATCCTCGGGGCGCAACCAGGCAGACAGAAAGTCTGCGCCTTAGACCGCTGCACCAGCGCGGTGCCCTACTGTATACACTTTTAATACAATAGATTATACAGTATATGCTTTATAATCCTGATCCTCCATTAACCCTGACTGCAATTCCAACCCCACCAGCTGGCACCTGTAATACACATACGCTTACGTACAGTATATGCCATTACATGCTGTGAGAAACAGAGACAGTAGGAGGGGCCTGCTTAGTGGTTGCCGCCGGCAACACTGGAGGACCAGGTGCATGCCACCCAGTCAAGTAGGATGTAGGGGATTTGTTGCACAAAGTCTAAAGACTATAGGGCAAAACAGGGCACAGTGGGGGGGAGCAGGGAGAGCCTCTGATTGGCTCTGGGTCAGGATTATGGAGGGGGGGGGGGCGCTTAAATGTGTCGCAGAGCATGTAATTCACACGGAATAAACACTGGGACAGTAAGAAGTGAATAAGCACTTGGCTGCTATCTCTCCTTTCCAATAATTATCAGGCTTCAGTACACTGATAGGCTTGTTTGATACACATTTTATTTAGATATTCTGGGAAGACTTAGTAAGAATTGGCTTAGAAATAGATCTTAGAAATAATTGCGATAAAATCATTGAAAAACATTTTGCCTTCAAACTGCAGTTCTGCGTCTCTCGCGTGCACTGCAATCAAAGGGACAGAGGACAACACCGATAAAACATGAGGCATTGTGGGAAATAAATGCGCTAAATGAAGTTAACCATCTCTTGCACTTGTCAGTGGTTCCAAAGCAAACCAATTAAAAAACAGAGAGGGTGACAATTAGGAAAACAAATGTGTGATGCTCGCAGGAGAAAACGTGTTAGCCTCCCGCTCTATGTGCAATTTTATCCTGTAAGTGACACCTGCACATGCAACTCGCCTTGGCTCACAAACAATACATGTTTGCTGCAAGAGATTAATTGTATTTTATCATATTTTGACATCAATGTGACATTTTTGTGAGCTACATGTATGTAAACGTATCGCACAGAGAAAACAAATCACACAGAGAAAACAAATACATAAATGACCAATTAAACAAATTTAGGTTCATATTCATTTTCATACACACACAATACACACATATATATCAATATTACACACACACGTACAAACACGCACACACACACACACACACACACACACACACACACACACACACACACACACACACACACACACACACAATCTCTCTCTTTTACACACACACACTCTTTGTCTCTTTTATACGCACACACAGACACACACACACACACATAGGAAACTAAATAGGAACGTGTTGATGACTGAGGAGTATTCGCACCTCTGCAGCAGAAACATTTGCTTTTGATAACCTATGTTTATTCCTGACTGCAATTTTAACATGAACAGCCAAGAGCTCACGTCTGAGTCCAGCTCTCCACAGAGTGAGCTATCATAATGAAATGGGAAAATTAATATTCATCGCACTGCACAGACTCCGCTCCTCTTAAATCCACATTCTCCCGTCTACAGGTTTTCAGTGTTGGGGCAAATAAACATTCCTGGACCCTGCAGGATTTCAGTGTCCCACAACTCCCCAAAGTGAGCGGCTAATGAGAAGATGTGCCTGCTAGCACACTGCTGATCATTGGAAAAAACATCTGGATGATTAGAAAGACCCAATTAGCAGAAATATAAATTATCCTGTAAATGATGAGTGAATTATTACTAAGTAGGACCAATTGAAGTGGCAAATTTATTATCTCCATAACCATTAGTAACCGTCGCCAAGAAATAATTGTTTTTTTCCCCCGGCTTTTTTCTTTTCACACACTGGGTGAGTTGAAAACCAATAAAAATGTAATTTCAAGGGATGATACAATTTAAGCCAAGAGCAGCATGGCTTCACTGGTCCAGGTCAGTGCCAGAAAAGCCCAATTATTGAGTTTAATACTCCGGCACTGATGTGGTTTACCACTGTTCGGGGATTATTTTTAAGATACCTTAAATTTGCTAGTTGGACATGAAAATCTATTAACCATTATTCAGTTGGTAAAGGTTGCCACCACACTAGTTGAGGTCTTTAGGCTGAAAATCCATATTGGGTTATATAGAAAAATATACTGGACTTTATAGACTTCACAAAAATAAAAAAAGGCCAGTGTGGGAGCGGGTTTTTATTTTAGCCCGACACCATGACACCTGACCCAACTAAATAACTCATCATGGTCTTCAATCAAGACCTTGATAAGTTTAATTCGACGTCTTATGGCCTTTTTCCATTGCTGTACATACGGCACCGTACCACACCGTACCGTTAAACCAAGATCAGGTTCTGGCTGCGTTTACATTGCCAGCAGAAACATACCATGCATAGTTCTCAGAACTAAATTTCAGCTCCTCCAGAGAGGAAGGTACCAGGTACTATGGGGTGGGGCTAATAGTGAAGTACATTGCTGATTGGTCAAATGCAAATTTCCTGTGAATCTTTATACGCCGAGCAAACCAACTAAATAGATATCTATCGACAGAGAGAAGCTGCAACAAACTAGCAACTAGCAACCATGGAAGCCATATCAGCATTGTGGACCAACAACGAGGTCCAAATTCTGGTGGGAAGATAATATTCAGCATTGTTTAGTTTACAGTGCGGCATGTCAAAATTACATCAACAGCGCAACTCTTGGTTTTTTTTGGCACGTCCTCCAAAATTATCATTGTTGCAGTTTGGTGGAAACAGAAACAGGAACACAATCAAGGAACTACCGAGGTTCCTGATAGTTCTGGGTACAAGTGGTTCCTGATAGTTCTTGGTAAATATGGTTCCTGATAGTTCTGGGTACAGATGGTTCCTGATAGTTCTGGGTACAGATGGTTCCTGATAGTTCTGGGTACAAGTGGTTCCTGATAGTTCTTGGTAAATATGGTTCCTGATAGTTCTGGGTACAGATGGTTCCTGATAGTTCTGGGTACAGATGGTTCCTGATAGTTCTGGGTACAGATGGTTCCTGATAGTTCTGGATACAGATGGTTCTTGATAGTTCTGGGTACAGATGGTTCCTGATAGTTCTGGATACAGATGGTTCTTGATAGTTCTGGGTACATATGGTTCCTCAACTGTTTTGTGCAATAGAAAAGGGCCTCTAGTGCTGGGCTAAAACAAAAACTTGCCCCCACACCGGACCTTTTTGGACAGCCCTGAGATATACAATTAAAGGAGTATATTTTACGCTGAAGATCAGCCTTCACTGTGCAACAGCATAATAAACTACAAGACCCAGTTCTCCTGTTTGCATTTTGCAACTGTATTTTGCCATTGAGCATTTGGAACAGCTACCCAGGTCTGTTACATGACTGGGATCATCTTCACCCAGGTCTGTTACATGACTGGAATAATCTTCTAGGCATCTTGATTGCAGTTAAAGGTATGCTTCATGTTGTGTTGTGGTTAATATCTGGACTTCTAATCAGAAGTTCCGGTAAGTTGGGTTTGTAATTACCCAGTTTTTTTTGTGTTAATAATAGTGAAATGGCAACTGCAGAGCAAATACTTTAATTTTACGCTTGACTTGGGGTGTCTCCTAAGCAAAACAAAATAATGCAAAAATAATGAGATTATTGCTTCCCGTCCCAATTTGTAGAGCCAAAGAAAAAAGGACAAGAGTTGCAGCAGTGGGGGGGAGTGGGGGGTGAGGCTGGGAACAGTCTCTACACTGACTATTGAGTATCAGAAACCGTAAGAATGGAAATAGTCACCATACTCAGTATCAGAAACCATGAGAGTGGAAATAGTCTCCACACAAACTACTGAGTATCAGAAACCTTGAGAGTGGTATTAGTCTCCACACAAACTATTGAGTATCAGAAACCTTGAGAATGGTATTAGTCTCCACACAAACTATTGAGTATCAGAAACCTTGAGAGTGGTATTAGTCTCCACACAAACTATTGAGTATCAGAAACCTTGAGAGTGGTATTAGTCTCCACACAAACTATTGAGTATCAGAAACCGAGGTTGGGAATAGTCTACACACTGCACAATTGGATACCTTTTATTCTTTTGTGTTGTGATACTCTCATACCCGCCAAATGTGTTGCATTAAGGATAAAGCATGTAATTCAGTGTTTAATATGTTATAATCGAACTGGAGTTTAGAGCAGAACACTTTCCTGGTGATAATATCAAATGTCTTTTGGAAATCATTGAACGCTATGAAAAAGAAGATATGGTAATTTTCAAAAAGCCTTTGACAAGGGTCAATGGAATACTTTAATTTTGGTGAATCTTTGATTAACTGGATTCATGTCCTGTATCAAGATCTTGTCAGTAGCGTTATTAATAGCCATCACATCTGAGATGCCATTAAGCTCTTATGAGGAGTTAGAGAGAGCTGCCCACCTTCTGGATAACATCTGTTTAACATTGTTATTGAAATATTGGTGATAAGAAATAAGAAATCATACTGATATGATAGGTTTAGATATTAATGGTTTTGAATCAAGGTCTTCTTTTTATGCTACCTTTCATATTAGTTCAGATATGTTTTCCTTGGCAGAACATATTAAAGAGCTTGAAGATTTCTCTTGCATATCGGGCTTAAAGGCAAATAATGAAAAGTTTTGTCTTTTTTAGAATTCTTTGAAACATACAAACTTTTTGCTGCCATGTGATGCACCAATCAAATTGACGGATGGCCCTGTAAATACCGTATACTTTCTGGGAGTTCATATACCAGTGTATACTGGGGATTTGGTGAAAGCTAATTTACACACAAAACTTATGGCTTCAATTTCAGTTTCTCCCACAAAAATATTCAATAGAAGTCAGACAGCAGCTTATATGGTTCAATGAAAATTTTTGCATAGACAATAAGCCTATCTGCTGGGAGTCTAAACAAATGTATTTTTTAAATGCCGTCATAGCTGAAAGTAGTAACAGTTACTGTATACCTATAATATTCTTAGAAAAAATGAGGGTATAAGTACAAGACATCGCTATGCAATTTTTCTTGGAGGACAATAGCCTATTCTGATGTTTTTTTTTTCTTTTCTTTCTCTGACAAACACTGTTGTAATCGCGCTTGCACCGTAGAGGAAGGTCTCATTCATATATTTCCTTAAATATATAAATATACGTCATTTAGAAAGAAGCATCTTGAGGGGCAAAGGTAAAGAGTCAGTTCGTAATTTTCTGTGACGTAGAAATGGGATATTGAGCACTGATATTCTCACGCATTTGTATGCTATGAGGTTGGGAATAGTCTCTGTTCTCCACACTATGTGATTTAACAGGGCAAAGAGTCACACCACACCCTCTGTAATTGTAATAAATCTTGGACAAAGTTCTGACTAACATAAACAGTGCGGGTGGGCTGAAGGCTTTACTCATAGTACAGCATCGCTACAAAATGCACCACCGCTTGAACAGAAAAAATGAAAATAAAATTGCATGAACACTGATGTTTGAGAATCCTAAACAGGTTACCAGTATAACCGGGCTGATGTCTCTGCTCTCCGATGTTTACATTGCTCTCGAAATTGTGTTTTTTTTTCTTTCCCCTTCTCCCCTTTTTAAGGCGTAATCAAATAACGGGCCGCTTTCTTTGAATACGGCAGGGAGGAGATATATGGGCCCGGAGCCTTCAGCTGATCTGTCCCATATTGATTCTGCGGATTACAAGGGCGGAATTGCATTGCCAGGCGGAAGCCGTGGCGAGGCTGGGCGCATTCAGGGCCATTAAAAGGAGTAATCATGTGAGTGTACATAAGGGACATCTGGCCTGAGTGATTGCTGTCAGGCCGGTGTGGAGGGGCCGCATAATGACGTTAGGCCTCTGTAACTACTTACTGAAAGCCAGGCTGAGAGGAGCGGTGGTGCCACTCGGCACAGAGCTCCCGGCACAAAATGGCCGCCGTACGCTCCGTCGCGGAAATGCCACTTCCAGAGAGGTGGCTGCGACTACTCAATGTGTGGAGAAATGAAAAGGGGCAAAGGAGACACAGGCAACTCTCCTTCTTTTGAATACTGCGCTGTTTATGATTTCCCGTGAGAAAAGTAGAGCCAGTGCTGTATAAATTAAGACTCCAGACATATGTTCGCCCCTACAATTAAAATAACTGCCCTTATTTAAAAGGATCTGTACTTAAAATAGATAACCTTATTGTCTTAACCCAGAGTCAGTGTTGAGAAGCAATGTAAATGTTAGAACACTTGCCTCTGCTACAAAAAAATACATAATGCAACATCATACACTGAAGCTTTTCATTTTTCCCATCCGCTGCAGGAAATAACATAATAATTTTGTTTTGATTTCATAGATCACATAAATATCATTACATTTAGTTAATTATTACTGCAATGTCTCAGTGTCTAGGTTTAAAAAGAAGTCAGTTTTAGCATCTGTTTTTTATTGGCCCAGACAGTTTCTGTGTGCGATGAAGGATATTTTATATATTTAGAGAGGTTTCTGTCGACCTGACCTACCAGCTTTAAAATGGCATTCAGGGGTTTATGGTCTAAAGCAAGTACATACATTTCAACTAACTCCAAAGCAGCTTGTATGGGCTGTTTTATAGGCTTTTATTCACAATCATACACACAAAAAAATAAATCAGTTTTTATATCATGGTACTTCTTTATTGGGCATACATATATACATACGTAAACATTTTGGAGTTACTTGAAATGTCTTTTATAGCTTTAGACGATGAACAACCAAATTCCATATACCTGCCATTATTACCTACAATATACATCTGTTAAAGTACGTAGCTGCTAAGGCTAGTTAGCTAGTATCATGTATCCACACTGACTTCTGCTGACTTTGTGTAATATATTGTTTTTAGTATATTCTCCAGTAATGGTAAAATTTAACAGCTCAGGGAAATCATAGCAGTAGAAGATCAGAGAAGAGCCAGGGACAGACTAAGGCCTAAAGATGGTCCATAACTTGATAACTTGACTTAAATGTGATTAACTGCATCACTTTTTAAATTTGAGTAGCTTGTAGTATGTCATGTTACCATATTGAGTTAAAGATAAATTATAATTTGTCCCGTTGGTACTAGCTTGTAACATTTTTAAACAGAATTTAATAACCTGTCAAGGCTTTTTTTGGACAATCCAGTAATTCCAAGCTGTTCCTATCTTGACAATATTTATCTGAAAACGGTTGTAACGAACTTAAGCACACCTTCGCTATGGGTGTCCTCTCTGCCTTAAACATGTCATTATGTCATTCACACTGAATTTCTGCATTCAATGTGGGCTTCATCTTTCCCCAGCTTCAGTGTGTGTGTGTGTGTGTGTGTGTGTGTGTGTTGTGTGTGTGTATGCGTGTGTGTGTGTGTGTGTGTGTGTGTGTGTGTGTGTGTGTATGCGTGTGTGTGTGTGTGTGTATGTGTATGTGTGTGTCTGTGTGTGTGTATGTGTGTTGTGTGTGTGTGTATGTGTGTGTGTGTGTGTGTGTGTATGTGTGTGTCTGTGTGTGTGTATGTGTGTTGTGTGTGTGTATGCGTGTGTGTGTGTATGTGTGTGTGTGTGTGTGTGTGTTGTGTGTGTGTATGCGTGTGTGTGTGTGTGTGTGTGTTGTGTGTGTGTGTATGTGTGTTGTGTGTGTTGTGTGTGTGTATGCGTGTGTGTGTGTGCGTGTGTGTGTATGTATGTGTGTGTGTGTATGCGTGTACGTGTGTTGTGTGTGTGTGTGTGTGTGTATGTGTGTTGTGTGTGTTGTGTGTGTGTATGCGTGTGTGTGTGTGTGTATGTGTGTTGTGTGTGTGTTGTGTGTGTGTATGCGTGTGTGTGTGTGTGTGTGTGTGTGTATGCGTGTGTGCGTGTGTACGTGTGTTGTGTGTGTGTGTGTGTTTGTGTTTACACCGACCACAAAATTTTCTCAGCCACTCTTGGAGAGCAACGGAAATAAAAATGTATTTATTATAAAACACTTTAATAAATATTGTTAGATAAGTAAGTGTGCCAGAACAGCGTTCATTCCTGTGTGTGTTTACACAGAATTTAAAAGCTCCGATGCGGCACTACCATGTTAGAGTAGCGGTGATAAGCAGGGAGCTGCGGTAGCGGTCTACCCCACCGATGTTCGCAAGAAATCTCCGCCCCTCCCTCTTCTCATTCCACAGAGCTTTCATGTGCTTTTCCTCCCGCTCTGACCCGATACAGATTCAGAAATAAAGCTGTGCAGTGCGCACTGGAGGAGAGATTGATGATTTTGTTAGCTTCAATAATTCACAGATGAGCTTCCACAATTCAACTTGATTGTCTCTTTGAGAGGTATAATCAGTCCAGATTCACTCCACTCGGAGAAAAACAATCATTTCCACTCCTGCTCATCATGGTCTAATCATTAGAGCAAATTAGGAAACGCCATCTAGAGGGAAATGCATTTTTTTATGTTAACAGCATGTATTTTTTATTTACTGTTGAGAAATATTGATTTACCGAAGAAAAAGTCTAATGTGTAAAGAGATATCACACACTGGGGAGAGAGTAGCCTGCTTTGAGTGATGAGGAAGGCTCAGTCAGCACAGCGCAGGAATGAATCTGTCTGTGACCTTCCTCATGCCAGCACACAGGTGAGAAAGACATCGCCTCTTATTGTTATCAGTTCTGTGTTGAAGGATTAGTCAGATACGTTAATCTGTAGTGAAAATACATATTTATACACGGTGTCATGGTTTCTGGCAGCCTGCTGTTGTTTCTGCGGTCGTTCTTTTGTTTGACGACATCGAGGCAATCTATCGGATTTTTCCCCCTCCGTTTCGGTGTTTGAATCTCGCCCGACAATTATTCCTTTCACCTGTTTTGGATTTCCTGCCGGTTATAAATAGCACAGGACTTCCGCATTTCCGACGCTTCGTTATTGTCTTTGCTTTTGACTATCGGAGTCGGTAAGGTAAAGGATAGTGGTCTCTACGTTTCTGGTTGTTACTCGTCAGAAACGTAGGTAGTCCGGTTAAAGAGTTAGGGTAAAGATTTATTTAGTCTTTTTGTTTCCTTTTCTCTTTATCCTTTTATATTCCTCTACCTGTTACCTTTTGTTCAGCTCCTTCACACCTAGAGCTGTAGGTAACAGGTTATTTTTCTATTCCATTTCTTTCGCCCTTGTTACACAGGCTTTCTTTTGTTTTTCTCTGACCTCTAGTTATACGCCTCTTGTGTGAGTGCGTGAGGTTCCTTTGTTGTTTACTACTCGTGATCACAGAGTTTGCCCTCTTTTGGGGTTGTTTTGTGTTGGCTTATGCCGGGAGGTTTTCATTCCCATTATTTTGTTTAATTTCCCCTGTTACTGCGGAGCTGTCCTAACGAAATACGCTTTCCTAACGAAATACGCTTTCAGATTCCTTGGTTGTGGCGTTTGGTTCTCCGAACCTTACACTCCCCCTTACACATGGAAACACATATTTCAAATACAGTACATATATATTTGAAATACTGCCTCTCTCGAAGTGCATTGAATAACATTCCCTGAGAAATAGGCAAGGTCATTTTCAAACAATTTCAATTTCAATGGGATTTCTTCCCCTCATATGAACTTCCAGATCATCCACGTTTCTAGTTTATTAAAACATGTCAGAATACGAGTGTTTTAAAATGAAGGCAGAATCCTGGTACAGGTTCTATATTTGTATCCAGACGCTTTGGATAAAAGCCAAATAATTGTAATGTAATGTAATTAATAGCTCAAATGAAACACAAAGCAGAACTGAGAGCACATTAAATATGTAAAAAAATAAAAATAAAACACAACAAACAAACAAACACTACTTATTTCCTGGAACCACAATGAGCTGTCGTTTGGCCTTGGGTTTATGGAGAAGGACTGTGGGGATTTCTCACATGGAATTTGATTAAAGAAAATTTGATTAACATTCATGAATAAAAAAAAGAGCTGTGAGGTAAGTGATGGACAGGTCTATTTTATTGTACTTTTGCCCTTGCCAGTGCACACTTGCATCTAGTCGGACAGGCCCAGGGTCTGTATGCAGCAGAAGAGTAATTGAGTTGTTCTTTTTAAAAAGTTTGTTTTCTGTGCATGTGCCGTAGTCAGATTGAATGGAGGAACTAATTTAATATTCACATGGTATTCTATTAATTTGCATATTATTTGTCATGTGACTGGTCAGGGTCCGGCCAGTCAGGCATCAGTAAAGAACAAAAGATTCTGTAATGAGCTCTAGAGGAATTCTCCGCATCACCGGCTCTTCCTGGCCACTGGACCTGTCTCAACAATAATTAAATGCATGAAAACAATGCGATACTGTAATTCATAATTAATTGAATAACCCGAGAAGGGCAGCCCCATACGCTCCTCTCCTCCCCTCTTGATCACATGCTTAAATGAATAGGCAGTGATGTGTGTAGTACAGGCAGGAGAGGAAACATCTTTTTTTTAAATATGAGATGATGAAACTATGAACAGCTTTAATTACAAATTGTAATGCGTTGGATCAGACATTAGACAGCTTGATTGTTCACGTTTTATACCTGTTTGCACACCGGCATGGAGGGAAGGGGAGGGGCATGGAGGATGACCAATTTACCTGTGGTAACTAAATACATACTCTCATTCCAAAAACTCAGCTCTAGAACATTTGCAGACATTTTTAATGGGTGTTTTTTTTTTTTTTTTTTTGAAGCAACAGTAACAATATATGAATATATCTATGAATGTTAGCAACTATTCCAATTTGAGTCATGGAATGGACTTCCACTTGAAATGACAATTAAGCAAATAATCACAAAGACACCCCCTGACTGTGCCATTTCCTTATTTCCAACCAGAGAGGTTTGAGTTTTAATCCAGAATCAATCTAGCCCTACTTGTAGGCGTCTCATTTCAACAAAAATTGTACGCAATTGAACTGGGCGTTTACGGTTTTCTTGCCTTTAAAGTTTTCGTTAAAAGCCACAGGTTAAAAATGTACACTGCCCCCACGGCCTCGGATCGAACCCAGAGCGTGCCAGTGCCGACTGTGGCCGGTAGCTCCATAGGGATATCCACATTTGGCTTTTGAGCGACCCCCGCTGGCGGATCGGGTGCCTGTGGACTGCATGCTAAAGCCGCATATGAAAGGTCTTCCTCTGACACTGCTCTATGAGCGCTTAGCTGTAGTCTGCGGTGTGAAAAGAAGCAGCTGCCGATGTCCACCACGTGTTTCGGAGGAGAGCCGTGCATGTATGCACTCTCCCAAATCAGCAGTGGGGGTTTGCGCATGAACGCAAACCTAGCGGTTGCAGACAATTAGCCTTTCCGAATTGGGGTGGGAATTGGACATGCTCAGCCCCACGTTGGGCACCAAATTGATAGTTTAAAAAAGTATGCTTCCTTTTGCGAAATATGAAAATAATAACATTTCCTTTTGATGTTGTCAAATCAAAACAGGAGCACAGGAGATGGGACATGGCGTGTCAGTTCTCTATGGATATACACATCAAGTTCACTTCAGACCACAAAATGGATGCATGATTGGTTAAAACATAAATCACCATGTTACTTACACAAGCAACAAGGTCTCCAAAAGACCAATACCAAATCATCCCTTTGTGGGCAGTGTAAGAGCATTGTCTATACGAGTTTCAGGATTAAAAACTCATTAAAAAACCTCAACTGAATAAAATAGGCTTTGCAATACAGCATGTGATTTCCTTTATTCTTCATGTACAATATTAAAAATTATGATTTTGATTGCAAAGGGAATGATAATGAACACACAGACTACTAATTCTCTAAAACTTGATTATATCCCAGAGCACAGAGCAAACTTTGTTTTTTTTTATGGATGATTTTTTTCTCTTTAGATAATACAACTGAATTCATACAATTCCATGTTTTGCAAGAACACTCCACTGCTGGGAGGTTGGTGGTGGTGGCGGTGATGAATCTGGATTAATACAGGAAGCTCTGGCATAACAGCAACCTAGATAATAAATAAATGAAGCCTCCAAGTCTCGTAGTCTAAACCAGAGTCATCCGTCAAAGTAATCTGATTGAGGACTCTCTGTGCATACAAGCAGACCTACTCTCTGTTCCCCATGGAGATCTCCTACCTAGAAATGACAAGTCATCCTGGGCCGCCCGCTCTGGCAAGTGGTGTACACTTTGGGTTCATTGTTGTTTTACATGAAAGTGGGCACTTAGCCATCCTGAGCCACTACCCTACAGTAATTAATGTGGTGCCAAGGGGACCCACGTCTCTTTCATCAAACAAAACAAAGTCAGGATTGATAACAGCATTTCTGGTGAATAACTCAGGTTTTTCAGGCTGAAACACAAGGCCGAGAGGGACGAAGAGAGAAAGACAAAATATATATATTTTTTATGCATGTTCCTTTACTTAATCTCCATGGCAGCTTTGTGTGGTATTTAGGAGCTTAATTTTGAAAAGAAATATCAGTCATGATAAATCACCAAAAGGCTATAAAGTCTCCGGTTCTTTCCATACACATCCTATGGATCATTAACTGAAGATACATATTATTTATACGAGAATATTTAGAAGATCTTTATATTTTTTAATGTATCATATTCATCAACCATTTCTAAACTGCGCTATACTTACAGTATATTTCACAATCTGAATTTTGCGCTACGCTATCCTCGGTGCTGGACACTTTCTCCCAGGAATTTACACATATTTTCCTATGAATCACTTCTCATCTATTTTCTCATATAATATTAAAACAATAAATGGTTCATTAAAAAGATGCAGGACCGACCAATGCGTCATCAGCTAGTAGTTAGTATAAAAAGGCAGTTCTGAATTGAACACAATTGTGTTTTTATATGGATGTGTTATGTAGGTTACAGAATGAGTCATCGGTACAGTTTTATTTTCCGATGTTCTGCAGCCTTCTCCAATCATTCAGCCATGTCTATTCCCTTCACCCCGGTGTCTGGCTCCTTTTGAAGGTATTGTTCCACCTGTTGTTTTATGGCCGTGAATATTCCTTCCTTGGCTGGACCACCGCCTGTATCTTTTGCCGGCATTATGTTGTAGAAAAGTTTTCCTTTTGTACACTGCCTAACATCATGCCATCTTTACATAATTACATAATTTACTGTTTTGTTATGCTAATGAATTCATTTGGTTTGTGATGTGACTCCAAATTCCCCTCCTCTCGGTTAGTGCTGTATTCCGAGGCGGTAACATGGTGCTGTGATGCTGTCTCTCACCACTGCCTCCATTTTCTGATCTGTACGTATATTCTCTCGTGGTTGCCTCTCTGCTAGTGTCTAGTTACTCTGTAAGCATTTCTTGGCGCTTTTGTAATTTGGATGTACTATAAGCAGTCCAAGATTACAGATTCCATTTACTGGTTGCACAATTAGGACCAGTCTTAGAAAATCAGTCATTAATGTGTTGGTATGTGCGACCACAACAGACCTGCAATACAGCACGCTTTGTTTCTCCATTATTTCCTTACTAAATTTGGTCAGGGGTTATCACGCATCCACTGTTCCACACACTGCCCAGTACAGCGTCCCTATATGCTACTGACTTTCCCAGATACCATATTAATCTTCATTTGCATATTCATCTTCTATGGATTTATTTTAATTAGTCTTTTAGATTGGCAGGACTAGTTTGTTTTTAACCTATCCTCTATGTTCACTCTGAAGAGATGTATGCCACAGAGAGGTACAAAATACACAAGGTTGTTAAAGAAAAATCAACAAGCAAGCATGAGTATTTCACAGCTGTCGCAGAGATCAATTCCAGCCATTTTAATTAATGAGGTATAAATGCTACCTGTGTGCCGGCTTTGTTTGTCTGACAAGCTTTTGGGTAAAAATATCTTGGGTTAATTACACAGCACATTTCGCCCATTCTGTATTCTGTCACTGAATTATCTTGAACAAGAACACAAAGCTGCCGCAGGGACAATTTGCATAGATTAAGCTCGCAAGGTAAAGATCCAAAGAGTGTCTCAGTGGAGTCACGTCTCCACTGACCAATCGATTACCCAACTGTGTTCTGCAGCCAATCAACTGTAGGGTAGGTGAGGTGAGATTCCCCAGAGCCCCATGCCAGATGCTGATTGGCCAAAAGTCTACCCACTTGCACACTGAAAAAAAAAAAAGATCTGCGTTTAAGTCTTGTAATGAGACTTAAAATCTTTTTTGTTTCTTCTCTCAAGTACAAAATATTAGCTTGCTTTAAGTTACTTTCTGCTTGACATGAAGTGAAATTTTCTCACCCCATTGGCAAATCTTGAAATGAGTCAAACTGTCTCGCTTCGTTGGCAATATACACTGCCTGGCCAAAAAAAAAGTCGCCATTGCACCCATCATGCATAGTCCCACTGTACAAGCCTCTGGAGGCAGGTTATGATCTGGGGTTGCTTCAATTGGTCAGGTCTAGGCTCAGCAACGTTATGCAGCAATAAAATGAAGTCAGCTGAGTAGGTGAATGTACTGAATGACCAGGACGACAATGCCAAGATTCATCGGGCTCAAATTGTGGTTTGAGTGGTTCAGGGAGCATGAGGAATCATTTTCACACATGAATTGGCCACCAGAGTCCAGACCTTAACCCCATTGAAAGTCTTTGGGATGTGCTGGAGAAGACTTTACGGAGTGGTTCGACTCTCCTGTCGTCAATACAAGATCTCGGCCAAAAATTAATGCAACTCTGGATGGAAATAAATGTTGTGACGTTGCATAAGGTTGTTGAAACAATGCCACGACGAATGCGCGCCGTAATCACAGTTAAAGGCGGTCCAACGAAATATTAGAGTGTGCGACTTTTTTTTTGGCCAGGCAGTGTATTTTGTCTTATTTAGCAAAATAAAAAGCAATAGAAATAATATCTTAAGTCTAAATATAACATTAAATAAATAATCTTGTTTTCGATTGTTTTCATGTTTGCAGTGCAGCCACTCTTTTCTCACTGGCTTCTCTGTCATTTCCCCACACCCTACACTGCCTCTCAGTCAGTAACGACAGTGCAGAGATACGCCTTCCAGTGTCCGCGAGCCAGGAAAACAAACAAGCAAGTCTCCTTCCAACTCCGTTTGACGGACACAGATTTAAGCAGCAAGCCGCGTACGACGCAGCGTGGTTTCACACCAGAAGCACAAACGCCAACCGAAGTATTTCACACAAACCCCGCAGAAAGAGGAAACAAACAGCAGACTCCTTTAAAAGGAACTAAACGAATCAGCGCCACCCTCAGAAGCCAAGAGGAAGGGAGCCAATCATGACAGCCAGGGGCCAAGGGTCAAGGGTCATGACCCACGCCCGTCGGTCGGTCTTACCTGCAAAGGGTACCGGCGCATCCTTGTCAAGGGCCACCAGTGGAGGGTCCAGCAGGACGGTGTCCGTGTTCTCTGGTATGACTCCGTGGTACGACGTCTCTATCCAGGGCTTGTGTTTGTTGACTACAGAGGAGAAAATAAGGAGAGGGGAGGGGGGTTGATGTCAATTGATTATTTCCAGCTTTAAGGCATTAAGTGATATTGCGGTGTTTGTTTCTCTGCTTTATAAAAAAAAAACATGTAAATTATTCATATGCATTAGTCCAATAAGCACAAGCCGCTCTCTCGGCTCCAAGGAGCCGTCTCATTCTCTAAGAAACATTTTTACACATTTTTATTTTCGCGTCTCTTTTTCCTGCCAGGTGAGCCCGGCAGGTACAGAGCGCTAAACAAGTTGATCGATGACCACAATTGAGCCGCCGGCAGCGTAATCTTCCCGACTAAAGGCCAAACAAAGTTCATAAACAGCAGACAATTAGCAGGCTGTAGTCAAGCGAACCCTTATGGGCTAAACAAGGGGATGCGGCGGACAGTGCTCTCCTTTATGCATTCAAAAGAGAGACGCATTCCCATACAAGTTGGGGCCTAATTTATTCCTGTGCAAGCTTCCCTTTTTTCTCAGCAACCCTTCTACTCCGGTACACCCTTAACTTTGTTACTGGGCTCGCTTGCTAAAAACACCAGCGGATCACACTCATCTATAATTCATGCAATTCATTATAAGGTTGTTTGTGATTTATTATACTTTCGTAAGTCTAGAAAATTCTCAGTCCACCTGCTTGAAGTAAAGATCAATAAATGTGGTGTTGAAAGCACCGCTTATACTCTGATATACTATGTTACGTAATATCGGAGGAGTTTAGGTACCTTTGTACAATCATGTAAAAATGCTCTTCTGTACATTCACTGCATATAAATGAGAGGGAAAGTGATTCCCTTGAAGGTCTATATCCAGGTGTTTCTAAATGAAATCAAATTGCAATGTCGGCAAGCAATTTACAGGAGACAAATGACCAGATCAAGATTTCATGCTCAGAAAATACGCACGCACGCACGCACGCACGCACCTGTATAGCCTATGTAGCCAGGCAGAGTAAGGGAGTAAGCTCAATCCTAAATCACAAAATACAACATTGGAATCACATCTCCTCACTGAAAAAAAATAAAGAATTAAATAAATAACACCGCTTCAAACGAAGCACACACTCGTTGGTGTTTTTTTTTTTTTTGCCAAAGCTGTGCAAGTCTAATTGGTTTTTTCACATGCTGGTTCACACTCAGAAATGATTAGCCAAGAGGATAATGACCCAGCTGCCTGGCATAAGTTCAAACTTTTGGAGAAAAAAAAAAAAAGAAAAAAAAAGAAGCACTTCCAGGTCACACTTTGACATAACAGGAAGTCCATAATGGTATCACTGGCTGTGCATAACCCAAATGAAAAAGCTGACATGATATTAGGAAGAAAAATAAAAATGAAAGGAGAAAGAAAAAGACATAAATAAACACATATAAATATAAGATAAATGTGCTGTAAAAACTGGAGCAGACAAATCTCAGTGGGAAAAACAAGGCCTATCAGATGGTGGCAGTGTAGTATAATGGTAAAGGAACTGGACTTGTAACCAGAAGGTTGCAGGTTTGATTCCCAGGTCAGACACTGCCGTTGTACCCTTGAGCTAAAGGTACTTCACCTGCATTGCTTCAGGATATATCCAGCTGTATGAATGGATAAATTCAGTAAGATGTAAGATGTAAGTCACTCTGGATAAGAGCCTTTTCCAAAATGCCTGTAATGTAATGGTGGTGAGGGAGCACACTCTTCAGTCCTTATCCATATATAACATGCTCTAGCCATCTGAGTGGTAAGAGAGGCACTATTGAGACTAAAACTAGGCCACATTTACACACACATACATACTGAACATTTTCTGCTCCTTCTAACTTAGACAAAGGGTAATTCCTGCAGGAGATAAGGGATAAGGCTCAGACTGCACTGGGTTCCAGAGTCGCATACAATCCACTCACAGTACGGTTATATCATAAAAGCTGTGTCCCGTGTTAGAAAGGTAAATGCAGCCTTTCTAGGCCTGGAGTGTTTGTGTTGTGTGATTATTGTGGCAGCCTTGATACTTTGCTTAATTTGTCATTTCCTGCAGTAGCCCGCATGGTTAATGAGAGGGTAATGATTTCACAGACCTTTCTGTTTTTCCTTAATAAGAATTTCAGCGTTCTTAAGAGTGACGTGAAGTTCGGCAGTGTAGCATAATGGGTAAGGAACTGGGTTTGTAAAGCCAAAAGTTGCAGGTTCAATTCCCAGGCAGGACACTGCCGTTGTACCCTAGAGCAAGGTCCTTTACCTGAATTGCTTCAGTATATATCCAGCTGTATGAATGGATACTATATATACGTACAGTGCCCTCCACAATTATTGGCACCGGTGGTAAAGATGAGTAAAAAGGGATATAAAAAATTTGCTGTTTGACTTAGCTTAATTAGCTCACACTGAAAAAATGAGAAAAATCCAACCTTTGATTGAAGTAAATTTAATATGAGGAAAAAAAAATCCCTCATCAAGAAATAATTATTTTGAACAAATTATTGCCACCCCTGCATTTATATATAGAATAAAGTAATATGAATTAATATTTGGTTGCATATCCTTTGCATGCAATTACTTCCTGATGTCTGTGACCCAACAACATCAAAAGACTCTTGATATCTTATTTTCTGGTACTCTTACAAGCGATACTATAACTTCTCTGCGTTTGAATGGATCTCTATGGGAATTGGGGAGTGGGATTAGATTTATGCTGGAACATGGAATACATGCTTGGCTAAATGGCTCTAAGTCATCAAGGGTCTGACGTATCAAATGAGCCTCAAACCATCACTCTGCTGCCAGATTTGCAGTAGATATGAATGGATCACTTTAAGGGTTGTTTCTCCTGACAAATTTTCCTATTGAACTCTATGGAAAAATAAGTCAGAAGAAGAAACCCTTCAAGTTATCCATCCATACTGTATCTACTGTATTTCTGGCAGCAGAGTGATGGTTTAAGGCTTGTTTGATACGTCAGACCCTTGATGACTTAGAGCCATTTAGCCAACCATGTGTTCCATACTGTTCCACTGTAATTTACAGCTAAATCTAGTCCCACCCCCCAATTCCCATAGAGATCCATTCAAATGCAGAGACATTATAGTATCACTTGTAAGAGTACCAGAAAATAAGATATCGAGAGTCTTTTGATGTTGTTGGGTCACAGACATCAGGAAGTCATGGCATGCAAAGGATATGTGACCAAATATTAAAAATGATTACTTTATTCTATATATAAATGCAGGGGTGCCAATAACTGTGGCACATGTGGATTTGTTAAAAATAATTATTTCTTTATGTAAGACAGGATTTGACACCCCAGGGCACCTAAAGAGAACACGGTACCGGGAAGTGACAATCTTTGTAATCTTTGAGAGCTGTAAAGTCACGCGTCTGATGCCGGGACATTTGCTGGGACCATCTGGCCTCAGGTTTACGGTGTCCGAGAAGGTCCTAGGATTTTATGATCCTGGGAGAGACCCTGATCTGTTTGAAACACCCGCGCACGGACAATGCAAGACTGCCCCCGCCTGACATCACTGAGGCAGGCCACATCCTTTTCATTCAAATAATGCCCACACAGCATGGTATAACAATACAGACTACTTTGGTCTTCAAAAAGCCTAAAAACCTTAAAATGTGATGAATATTTATGCTACATTGTACAGTATATACTGGAAATAGTCCTGACACTGGAACATACATTGTACACTCTTTTTCCAGAGGAATAAGTATATATTGTTGAGTTTCTAAGTGTTACATGAGTAGATACACACATTTAACTCTATAAACTTCACCCCTAGTGGTTTGAGACGTATCCGTCTCAATTACAGTATTATGTTCATCTGAAATTATAAACTACAGCTTTAAGAAAACCCAGAAAATTTTGACGCAGTATTTTTTTAAAGGGTAGCTTCTTGCGAAAACCGCAGCTTCTCCAGTTACACTGCCGTGCAATAAATTAGGAGGGTGCTATTAGTAGCCCACAGCACTCACACACCCTCCTCTGGCTACAGCCACAGACTGTAAAATGCATCAAATGCACCGTTTATACACGCTAAGAAAATCATGTTGACGTATAGAAACAATAATATTTTTTTAAAACGTTGTACAAATGAGTATTCGCCGTTTTCCCTTGCTTACTGTACTATATACAGTACCTGATCCACTTTCGGTTTAGAAGACACCTCATTTTTTGCTCCAAAATCTCTCGTATAAATATGTTTAAGAAACCAAGTACTTACCAGTATATTCAGCTACAGCTGTTTTCTCATGAACCCTGAAGAGTTTATCTTTTTATATTTCGCCAAAGTCCCATACAGTCGACATTTCCGCAGTGACCTCCCCTCGCACTGAGCGCTGAAATTCGTTGCTGTACTTGTGTGAATACGCACGCGCTTTCGTACGTTCTTTTTTAAACGTATTTAAATACATTAGGCGACGTATGTTATGGTTATTATATATATACTGTATGTGACTATTCTGAAATAAATGTATTCTGTAGCAAATTTCTGAATGATACAGCTTCTTCTTCAGTTCAAACTTAAAACCATGGATTTTGCAGGGAATATTTTTTTAGATACTGACATTTAAATAAAACTAGTAGAAACCAGGAGAACATTGCCTCAAAAGGGCCAAAGTAAATAGGGTTAATGTACCTGACTGAACAGGGGAAACTAGAATATAATGTAATGTTCTCAACAGGAATCCTGGGACTGTTTGTGGCATTAATATTAATCACATTTGAAAACTATGCAGAGATGGAATTCTCATGACAACACGAACGTAGACCTATTCATGTTTGATATCGTTTTGATGGTCTTGGTGTGTGTGGTGCAATGGCCTATATTTCCTAAATGGTCAACATGGAGGAAATATATATTTAATAACTCAGGAGTAAACTGCCGCTGTGGAATTATACCACAGGAAACTCTTTCTGCCAAATCCCCCTTGAAGGAGGGACGAAAAGTGCAATATTAGCCTTTTGGCCAGTTTATGGTTTTACGATCGTCCACAGCCAGATCAAACACAGAATTTGGGCTTATAAGCATAGGATACAGAGAACTCGGGGGAAGCTGTAGCCAGACTCTCCCGCACATCTCACTTTGTGTATTGTGTGTAGCGATTGCCAGGTATGACTTAGTATTTTTCTCTATACTCTATTTTGAATATGTTGTGTTATAATTTGTAACCATGATTGATTATTTTAAAGTAAAGAACCTACCTGGTAAACTGTTAAACTTGATTTGTGTGGTTTCTCTGAAAAAGACATTCTATCTCTGTTAACACGGTAATGAGTTGATTGATTTCCTCAGTCTGGGTTACCCCCTCTGCTGATATAGGGAGATTGACTAGTTAAGCTTAATGTATCACGGAATATTGCACCCGTAGAACTATGTCTTAAGTTAGATCATCTCCGCATGACTTTTATACATGTTGAGAACGGGTGTTGCCAATATTATCTTCTCGGGTCCCTAAGCCTTTTTGGATAGGCTATACCTTATGAAGTGGCCTCTTCCGCAACCTCTGAGATAAATGCAGACATCTAGTCAGCCGTGAGTGGTGTACATAAACGGCCGTATGTAGCACCCGGTGGAACCGGCGCATCTAGTTCAGAGAACAGGCTCAAGAGTATGAGAGTACTTTAACAAATCAACTATAAATTCTACATTGCAATTATATACTAATAATTAAATTAGATACATACGAGTATAGAATCAGCGTTGGTGGCTGACAGTTAATATAATATACACAGGCTGCCTTTTTGGATAAGCTGGGGTCAGCCTGCAGACCAGACTTAGAGCGGGAGGCAAAGTGGTACTATTGCCTCTGACACGTGGTCAATTACTAGCTGATCCCGCAAATTTAAAGAAGAAGTCTCATCCGGTTGTAAGAACAGTAACATTTCAAAACTCTTACCTTTTCCCACAGCAAAAGCGGAACATATCACGCTTAAACCTTTGCTCCGGGCTATTCCCTCATTGGTCTAGCTGCGCGATGTAATGGTTGCCTGAATTCTCCACTATTGCAGAGGGGACTTCAGAATCATTTGTTCTCAAAATGGAGGCAAAATGATGCAGTAAATTATGTTTCCATCAAAGGAGACCCATAGAGAAATCTCAGGCTTAGACCCTTTTTGTGAAACTCTCAATGTCACATGAATGAAAAGTAACAAATGGATGTATTATTCTACTTGTAAACGTAGAAATCTAATGAAAAATACTTTTTCAAAATCTTTCAAAGGTAATATTGTGTGCCATTAAAATTATCAATGATCGATTATGAGCATTGACAACCACTGCAACATTTGGCAATAATAAAATGAAAAAATGAATAAACATTCATCATTTGCTTTATCAGTTCTTTATCACTCTTAATTTAAACCAACCATCTATTCAAACTTAAACATGATATGACATTGTGTAACATGGAGAGGAACATTTTATATACAAGCTTTAATACTGTTTTAAAACAATATTGGGTCTTCTCTTATAACATGTGACTTTGTGAGCCCATCCAGACGACGTCTGTGGTGTCAATCTGAAATGGCTGATTGCTGTCTTGTCTCGTCACCCTCTTGCTGCTGCATACTGTAGTAGCCAGAGGCTGAATCACAATACTTCTCACAATACTCCTGTTGAAGGTGCTCACCAAGGAAGAATAAACAGATTACAGAAAACCCTAGGCGGTTTGGGGAGTGGGGGTTGTGGGGGTGATGCTCCCCTCTCATCGTGTGACCTCAATTTAAAAAACAAACACCTCCAACGTCTGCTTAAAACACAAGTTAAATGGCGTTTGATAACCCCTATTTGTGAACGGCGGGAAGTCGATTCCTTGGCAAACACAGGTTTCGGGGGGAGCTGCTTAACCACCTTTAAACACAAGGACATTCTGAAAATCAATTGCGTCGTTCTCCTCCTCCCCCACCCCCCAAACATGGTTTAATTTAACCTATGTTTTTATCATTGTTTTAAAAAAAAAATCCCTTTCACACCGAAGCAGAGATTAAAATACAAGTGACCTTTCCAGCACGGGTCTGTCTTATAGATAACGCCAGTGCAGGACCATCTGTAGGGCTCTGGGGAACACAAACACAGATAACCTCAGTGGGAGATGGGCACGGGGGGGGGGGGGGGGGGGTTTGAGCGTGCACTGGACGCAGAGTGGTGGTGGGGGCGTGTTAGCGTGTGCTGGGCTGGACGGGGGGGGGTTTAAGCGTGCGCTTAACACGGATGGGGGGGCGTTTGAGCGAGCGCCGGACCCCTCCAGTCATGACTGAGGGTCGGGTCATGTGATCTCAGAGGGATGTGCCGCTGTGAACGGTCTTGTGATTGATTGAGGAAGAAAAGAGTGGATTCAACCCTCTGGCTGCCCCAGCATCAGCAGTGGCAGGAGCAGACGATGGGCAAAGTGTTCCTTGGCTGTCTGTCTGGCCTTTACAGACCGTTACTGTTCTGCTGTTCGTTTGAGTCTGCCTCCCAATGTGTGCCGTTTACAACCCAGAAATAATATTCTTCCTTACGTAGTCTAAATGAGTCTCTTAGCAACACAAAAGCAATTATCACATGACAATTTAAAGTTGGGTTTGTACATGTAACCATCAAGGTTCTCATCTCGAGTCAACCAGAGATATAGACAATTTTTACTTTTTAAAACTAATGTTTAGGAAATGTCACATAAATAAATAATAATAAATTAACCCTGTTATATTTTACAATTGTATAAAATTGTTACGAGTTATGAGGCTCCATGAGGTTTATTATTTACATATAAATATATTGAGATCATAGTAATTACACATAATCTGCATAATGCCCCATATGTTCACCCGCCCTAAACCACAGGGGCTAAACGACAGCCGCTCAACATTTTACAACTTAAAATGAGTTCTGCCTTTCTCAGATATATATATAGGGTATTTACATCCGTATCGGGTGATCCACGTGTAGGAAATACAGCCCCTTTTATGCATAGTCCCCCCCAAATGTTGCACGTGGCGCCCTCCCTCCTGCTACCGGCTGACAGGGTTGTATAGCGGTGATTCTCTAATGGTTGCTACATGGGGGGAATTGAATTAGAATAGGGGTTCAATTGGCCACCAAATTCTAAGAAAATGGAAAAAAATCATAAACAAATTTAAAAAAGAACAATAAAATGAGAGTATGACCCCATTTGACTCCTATTCCCAAAGTGTACCTATGTGAAGTAGGAAAAATCTGTCTTGGAATTTTCTTAAAATAGAAGTGGATTCATTTTCTTAAGACAGGAAGAATAGTTATTTTGGCCATAGCACCCAACACTGATCTTGTGCAGTGGGACACGGTACGCTGCCACAAATACCTGACCTTTCAGCTGTCTTTCTGATTTTTCTCTCTCACTTCAACAGTAATTAAACCAGGAGGCACAGATTTAACTTGACAGATCATTTCGAGCATCTCTAAAATGATGCAACATGCTATTAATCTCTGACCGGATGACACGGGAGCGGTTATTGTTGCCTCAAAACCTCACGGCTTAACGGTGGATGGAGACAAGCGCTCCCGGGAAACGAGAGAGAAACACGTCTAATTAAAAAGAGATCTGCAACAAATTAAACTTTGACAGATAAAGTCAACACGGAAGCTACGCCGAATAAATTATCTTGACGAAAAGCAAATGCACAGAGGATAGTTAGCCATAACCTTGACACAAAGGCAATTACAGGTACATCAGGAGCAGGTAACCTGAACCAACAGTGTCTGTTTCTCAGGAGTCACCTCCCGTCTCCAGCGTAGTGAATATACAGTATCAAACAGAACAGCAACAGAACACCTCTCTCTCACACTCTTATTCTTATTCCCTTGAGTATCTGTGTGCCGGTGCTTCAGAGAACAGCTTACCTATGAGCAGGTGTGGCAGAGCATGCAGTACCAGTGTGGAAGGCGTACTCTGAAAGTGCAGTTGTACAAACTACCAATTACTTCACACTCAAATGTAGTTGAACTACAGCCAAACTCCCCTAAAGAGAAATGTAGCTGGCAAAACTAATATATCAAAAAATAATTATCAAAATAATGATCGTTATAATGTTCCCCAGACATGTGTGTAAGCAAGGCCTTCTTTTTGCACAGTGGGGAGAACCACTATACAGCCCAGTGGGGAGAACCACTATACAGCCCAGTGGGGAGAACCACTATACAGCCCAGTGGGGAGAACCAGCAGTGTGTGGCACTATAGTGGAGCAGAGTGCTTCTGACCAATCAGAGAGACAAGGGAGGCAGTGTTTGGTCAAAGGGGTTCGGAAAAAAAATATTTTAGGGCTACAAAAGTAGTTGGTAGTTCCTGTAGTTAAGTACGCCTCAAAATGACAAAAAAGTAATTAACTACAACAACAGCTACACAAATTTGAATGTAGTTGAACTACCAGCGAACTGATGCAAAATGTAATTAAACTACTAGTAGTACTGACCAAGAGATGAAGCGTAGATTTACAAATACAGTTTGATTTGTTGCCCAAATAAAGCTTCCAGCATATTTGCTGAGCCTAAACATTCATTATTCAGAAATAAGAGGGCATGGACACACACACAGTGGATCTGTGAATGTCACACACCAAGGGGACCACTTACTGCGGTATGGACCGAACCACAATGCCAACCTTCATCTGTCATGCAAGGGATGAGATTTAGAGTGTGCTGGGTAGAATGACTGTTTGTCACTTTTCTTTATTCATTTATTTATTTGTTTTAATTTTATTTAAGTTAATTCATTCAAAATATATCCATGTAAAAACTAAAGACGACATGACTACACTGTTGAAGCTAGAAGGACATGCGGTAAAGTGCTCAGTCAAGCTAAGTTGAAGATTTCAGAATAGAAGTAAAGTACCCCAACAATGTAGTCAGGAGATACAGTCAGTACATGAGTACACCCAACCAATCCCAGCATTGCATTACCCTGGTACAATTCACTGCTTACACATTGCTACAGTAAGTGTACTTTAGCTCAGAAGAAGACTCCTATATTGAAGCTAAAATGACAAGTGGTCAAGTGCTCAGTCATGGTAAGCTTAAGATTTCAGAATAGTATTGAGGAATAAGGTTAATGAGTGCATATTTTCAGCTTTACGTTCTGGGAGGGCTAGCTACTATACTAAACTCAGTAACATGGAAATAAAATGATAAACAATGGTTGCTAGGGACATTCTTCTTTGGATGTCTTATTTTCTCATTTTTACTGAGGCAATGGTTTGCAGTTGTGAAGAAATACAAGGTCGTATAACAGAGAGAAAATTATTAGGCATTGTGAAATTGTGTCTTAACAAACGTAGACTATAAGGCATTTCTACGGAACAGGAGATTGGAGAAATGATTAACCTTGGGCTCACGTTTGGATTCAGTATTTCTGCGCAGGCTCTTACTTCACCTGGCTGACACACACACGAATCATAAGAGGCGATTCTAGCTTTCTAGCTCTTAGGCATATTCAGATATTTCACAGTTGATTCGTTCACGTGTGTGTAGGGACATATCCTTAATGGCTTTAACAGTGAATATTGGCCTGGACCAATCAAATCTATATGAATTAGTAATGGCCCAGAGGGAAAGTCAGTTTTTTTCCTTTCATCTAACTGTAGGGGCCCATATCTGAGTCATGACACATGTAATTATATTAGAAGCAGTCCGTCTCTCTGGCAGGTGCAGTCTGTGGATTTCCCGTTGGGGGATGTGATCCGATAAGAAGCCACACAGGCACAGAATGCAGCTCGTTGTTTATTAATATCTCTGTTTTGCGTGCTCCACTGGACCTGCTGTGTATCGCTTTGTTAAGGCGAATCTCTCGGAGGTCTGCCTCCAGCACTCTGTGCAGCGCTGTAAATATTTAACCGCGCGGCATCGCGGACAGAGCGAAGCCAGGCGATGTCCAGAGCCGCGTCCGAACCCCTGCAGTGTACCACAGAGCAACACTACGCCTCAAAACATCCATGCATCTATTCATTATCTAACCCGCTTATTCCTGGTCAGGGTCACGGGGGAGGCTTGCGCCTATCCCAGCATGCATTGGGAGAGAGGCAGGATAGGTCGCCAATCCATCGCAGTGCATGAAACATAGGAGATGGAAACACCTCCAGACCAGTGTTTCTCATCAAGCTACACACCAGTATTTTAGTTTTGATCTTTATTTTATCTATTTATAGTTACAAACGACGCACGGTGGTGGTATACACACGGTGGTGGTGGTATAGTAGTTATTATCAGGACACACGGTGGTGGTGGTATAGTTATCAGGACACACTGAGGTGGTGGTATAGTTATTATCAGGACACACGGTGGTGCAGTGGTTAGCACTTTCGCCTTGCAAGAATGCTCAGCAAAAATGCCGGTGTAAATCTAAATGGCGGTCTTGACCAAGGCACTGGCCTCAGAACTGGAGTTGGTCCTCGGGCGCTGCACTGTGGCTACCCACTGTATTTAGGATGGATCAAATGCAGATGACAAACTACCCAAGGGGTCAATAAAGTATAACTTAAAACTTAAGCGACACACCAGTATTTTAGTTTGCATCTTTTTTTGCAAGCGGGGACCGTTTAACGTTTATCTCACTGACAGGAGCATAATTTAGCTGCAACAGTGTTAGAACTAGCCAGGCAACTCAACCGTAAAATGGTGTATATGTTTGTACAAGTACTACAAATAAAGTGGAAACCAAGTGCTATTTAGATATGAGGTGCATTAAGCCAATGTTTGTACACTAGCAACATAGGCTGGGGTAGTTTAACCAACATTAACATTAACGAGGATGTGGCAAATTACAAATACAGCAGACACAGTAGGACACAGCATTGTTTGTCAAGTTAGCCTATTATGAAATGCAATAAGCAAAATGCAAAACTAAAAACCGAATGTCCTTCCTTTTACATTAACTTTCTATTAACGTAAAAATTTCTGTCAGTACGTGTTAAATTAAATCCGCCGCTTGATCTATCAGCGGTGGTTCTTGGCGTTGCAATAAACCGGCAAACGGTTGATTCCCTTTCTTCTTTCTTTCTTTTTTTTCCTCTGTAGAATTTCATCTTTGCCATTTGTCTCCTGAAATTAGAATACGCTTTACTGAAAAGGTCACGGCGGATTCGTTTGTTTTTGCTCGCCTGCAGAGGAGCTCTGACGATAGCCAATCCTTTGTTCCGCTAAACGCACGCTTCCCGCCCTTTTCCTGTTTCTGTCCTTCAGTAAACGAACCGCTGGCTCTTTTGTTTAGCCGGTCTGTGACCCAGCCACTTTTGCAGATAGGGGTTATTAACCTGTGTAAATGTGCTGTAGGGGAGGGGGTTGGGGGTGGGGGTGGGGGTTGACTTGAATAACAAAAACAGAAGGCCGTCTGAGCTCTGTTTAAGCCTGAGGGTTCATCCACTAAGGCAGAAAACAAATGTATGCATTAAACTGAAATACAGCAAGGAGGCCAATAAACATTGGCCAATGCTCCCAAAAACGACAGGCTCATTTTTCATGCTTGTAATATACTGCAGCCTGCTCATCGCATGCCACACCCCGCCTATGTACTGCCATTTTTCAGACCGGCTGCTGAGTTTATAAGGGCTGGCTGGTTATTGATGAAAATGGTGACATGTTTAATGCCACAGTCTGCTTCTCATATCCTTTTAGCCAGGCATTTTTTAAATGGCAGAAAATGTGATGTGTAACACATCCAATAGGTAACTTTGGTGGATGTATAAGATATAGTTTAACACATCGAGTAAACTCGCCGACATAAGTGCCTGGACCAATGTGCATCAGATGCCAGGAACCATACTAGTATGGTTAGAATTAGGGAAAACATATACAGGGAATGGGTGGAGCGTTAAGAGTCATATTGCCATATTTCCACCACTGCTTGGGTGATTTCACTTTCTTCCAAAAGTCCTGTACACTCTTAGAAAAAAAAAAAGTTCTGAAAAGGTTATTTGGCTTATCTTCATAGAGGATCCCTTTTTAGTTCTTTATGGAATCTTCTATGGTAGGTGTGAAAAGTGCTCCCAGATTGAACTATTCTGCCCAACAAAGAGACCCTTGAACTAGATAGGGTTCCTCTATGGAGACACAGAGGAGCCTTTTGGAACCCTTTCTTTGAAGAGTGTACAACTCAGAGACACTCTAACACACAGTCAGGAGATAGAGCCAGTACCCTAACACACAGTCAGGAGATAGAGCCAGTACGCTAACACACAGTCAGGAGATAGAGCCAGTACGCTAACACACAGTCAGGAGATAGAGCCAGTACGCTAACACACAGTCAGGAGATAGAGCCACTACCCTAACACACAGTCAGGAGATAGAGCCAGTACCCTAACACACAGTCAGGAGATAGAGCCAGTACGCTAACACACAGTCAGGAGATAGAGCCAGTACCCTAACACACAGTCAGGAGATAGAGCCAGTACGCTAACACACAGTCAGGAGATAGAGCCAGTACGCTAACACACAGTCAGGAGATAGAGCCACTACCCTAACACACAGTCAGGAGATAGAGCCAGTACGCTAACACACAGTCAGGAGATAGAGCCAGTACCCTAACACACAGTCAGGAGATAGAGCCAGTACGCTAACACACAGTCAGGAGATAGAGCCAGTACCCTAACACACAGTCAGGAGATAGAGCCAGTACCCTAACACACAGTCAGGAGATAGAGCCACTACCCTAACACACAGTCAGGAGATAGAGCCAGTACCCTAACACACAGTCAGGAGATAGAGCCAGTACGCTAACACACAGTCAGGAGATAGAGCCAGTACGCAAACACACAGTCAGGAGATAGAGCCAGTACGCTAACACACAGTCAGGAGATAGAGCCAGTACCCTAACACACAGTCAGGAGATAGAGCCAGTACCCTAACACACAGTCAGGAGATAGAGCCAGTACGCTAACACACAGTCAGGAGATAGAGCCAGTACGCTAACACACAGTCAGGAGATAGAGCCAGTACCCTAACACACAGTCAGGAGATAGAGCCACTACCCTAACACACAGTCAGGAGATAGAGCCAGTACCCTAACACACAGTCAGGAGATAGAGCCAGTACGCTAACACACAGTCAGGAGATAGAGCCAGTACGCTAACACACAGTCAGGAGATAGAGCCAGTACGCTAACACACAGTCAGGAGATAGAGCCAGTACCCTAACACACAGTCAGGAGATAGAGCCAGTACCCTAACACACAGTCAGGAGATAGAGCCAGTACGCTAACACACAGTCAGGAGATAGAGCCAGTACGCTAACACACAGTCAGGAGATAGAGCCAGTACCCTAACACACAGTCAGGAGATAGAGCCACTACCCTAACACACAGTCAGGAGATAGAGCCAGTACCCTAACACACAGTCAGGAGATAGAGCCAGAACCCTAACACACAGTCAGGAGATAGAGCCAGTACACTAACACACAGTCAGGAGATAGAGCCACTACCCTAACACACAGTCAGGAGATAGAGCCAGTACCCTAACACACAGTCAGGAGATAGAGCCAGTACGCTAACACACAGTCAGGAGATAGAGCCAGTACCCTAACACACAGTCAGGAGATAGAGCCAGTACCCTAACACACAGTCAGGAAACACGCCCAGTACACTGTTCCCCGAAGGCTTACATTCACTTATCTTCCTGTTCCTCCGAATACCTCTCATCTGATAATCCATCCATCCCCTTGATAGGAAGAGTAAGAACAACCCCCCCCCCCCCCCCCCCACTTTCTCCAGCTCTCCTTGTTCTCATTCTTTTTTTCCTGTATGAACAGCAGGCTTTTTGGCACTGCTAAGATTATTATATTTTTTACAGTAAAAAAAAAGTACATTCTGTGATTTCACTGGTACACACCCAGAAGCAGTTGGAGAACGGTACCTGATAATCAAATGAGCCTATAAATGGAACGGCAGGTATCATCACCGTGTCATCACCTTGCCTTACTACATTGTGATTAATTTCTCACCTGTGTGCCCCAGTCACCTGTCTCACCTGTGGGGACAGGGATGAATATTGCTGCGTGGCCGTTAGGGAGACCACTGGCGTGGCTTGTGTTTCTTTGTGAGGCACAGTTAATCTGACTGTCTAATTATAACAATATTCATTTGACATCTTTCTGGGCTCAAGGACATTCTAGAACCTTCCATAGCGTTAGCTTGGCGGTCATACAAAAGCCGCAAAGATATAGAACCATAGATGTGACATATGTCATAGTTAGTGGCACAATTTTTGAGACCATACCCAGGTAAGATGCCCATGGCCAGTAACCATGGTTTTATATCTATGAGCCAATCATCAGCTATCTGGCTTCTGACACCCGATTATGACATCACAGAGGGTTAGAAAGTACAAGACACTTTTGCCATGGGTTCCTATTATAGCTGTACCCAGGTAAGATGGCTGCCAAATTGTTCCATTTCAGAATTTCAAATTACTATTACACATAGACTGTATAAAAATATGGACAAAGCCACTGTGACGTCACCCATTGCCTTTCCACGACCTCGTAAAAACTGAATTGAAGCTCGGAAGACTTTTTCGCCGCTCGTTTGTACAAACTGCGCCTGCTCCGTGGAGCCGAAGAGGACTCAACCTGTCCCTCTGATTGGTCCTGGCAGTGAGAACCATATAGAACCTATCTATCGCAGTGATCCCAGGACTCAACCTGTCCCTCTGATTGGTCCTGAACAAATGTTAATACCCTGTCCAAACGACACAATATTTTAAAAAATCAACACATGCACATGCATTAGATGAAGGAAAGGCACCTATTGCAATTCAATTTTTTTGTGTAAAAAACTGAGTACTATTGACTGAGTATTTTGACCACATTGCTGCCATTGACTTACATGGGGAAAGACCTATACTGGAGCCAACCGCAGTGGCGCTAGTGAGCAACAGCACCAGGAAGTGAGCTTCAGAATGAAAGCCCAGTCCTGGCCCCTTGCTATTACATTACATGATATGTCATATCTATGGTACAATATCTATGGTGGCAATACTTGACTAGGGCTACATTGCTTTACTGAGCAGCAGTGCACAGGCAGGTGTTTCCAGTCACTGAGATTCACAGGCCACCTTTCAATCAACATTTACCCTTGCCTAATATTTCTTCACAAAATCAGTGTGGCAGCTTAATTTTGGTGATGGTTGAACTCGCCAAATTGTGATTGTAAGAGAAATAAAGTGCTGGCATTTGATCATCCATCATAGTTACATCAGCCACGGTTTTTTTATCAGAGCCAAGAACCTTGAGTGACAGTAGAAACCGGACTGGATAAAAACGGGAAAAAATAAACCGGCGCCTTAATTCCCGGCAAGTTTATTTAATGTCTCACTTCTGTCCAGGACCTCTGATCTGAACGCTCATGAATATTAATGAGGGAGGCCGCCTCCTCCTGCAACGTGCCCAGCCCCTCGACAGCAGCGTTACCCATGGTGATCCTGTTAACCCCGTCACCATGGCGAATAGTGACCTGACCTGAAGGGGCGTGTTGAACCTGCACTTTGTACGACTTGGGGGGGGGGACTGGTGTGTGTGTGTGGGTGTCAGGGGGTCTACGGTAGGGCACTAAGCAGACGACTACGTGCTGCCGCTGCTGTTCCTGCAGGTTTATACCAGGTTCTCGTTGTTCTGACAATGCACTGGAGGTGAGCTAATGCAGTTAGACCAGGATAATAACAGCCTGCTGTTTCGTATCCCCAGAAATAACCATGTCTTAGGGGAAGGGGTAGAAGAGGTGGAGGGCAGGAAAAGGGGGGACAAGGAGGCCCCACCTGAGTGCTCTTCAGCCTCATGAAGGTCAGCAGTCTGGCTGTTGTTATCCTTGGATCGCAAAAAAAACAAAAAAAGGTTGTTTCTGCCATTTTAATCTCACAAACAACACATTGAGAGTGTCTTTCAGTCAGAGGGAAGTGCTGGAACTTTCCAGAGCTCTCAGCGGCGGACAGACTGACTGCGATGCCCACGGTCTATCAACCTGCACTTGCGGGCAGCCGACAGAAAGACTCCCACACTTTCACCTGGGCGAGGGAAGGAAACTCGGGTTTTATTTACTTTTTTCATTTTTTATCAAAAGGAGTTAATTCTGTTTTTTTTGTTTTTTTTTGTTTTTTTTATTAAATATGTGCACCCAACCAAAGGGCCTCTTCTGGTCACAGCACAATGAAGGCACAGCCTGGATTATTGGCCCCAATCGTCTGCTCTCCATAGAATTGAGACCTACGGTCAAAAGGGTGAAATCTTAATCAATATTTTGTTTTTCCCAGGTGAAAAAGCCTCATGGCTCATAAACCTGCATAAGGTTGCTTCTGTGATGGGAGGTTATTTAATTGCCTGTCGAGGGATAAATCCATTCTGCAGAAGAATAAACAAACAAATCCCTGTGACAAGTCATCTCTCTCTCTCTCTCTCTCTCTGTCTCTCTCTCTCTCTCAGATCTGAAGTCACTCCCTAAGCCTTGCTTTCCCTGAACAGCCAGTTAGCACAGCTCATCAATGACTCAATGACAAGTTCCAAAGACAAACAGCGTAATTAAATATGCAACGAACATGTAATCAAACAACCTTCACACTCCCCCTCCTCCAGGAAGCATTACGGAACGGGTCCCAGCTCTCCAGTGATGTCGCAGAGCTTGTGGGTAGCATACGAGTTAGGTTTGTACTGTAGAAATATTGTTACTGGGCTCAAAATTTGGCATTTGACTTTGCTTAATTTTTCTTGATTTGTAGACTGCTGATTATTCAGATGGGAAAGCTTGTTCCTGAGGCATAATTAAGCCTTAATATAACAATGACTTGCATCACCCACAAGGAAAATTGAATTTGTTACCACTCAGTACTAAATACAAACAGTCTCTCTCTCTCTCTCTCTCTCTCTCTCTCTCTCTCTCTCTCTCTCTCTCTCTCTCTCTCTCTCAATTCAATTTGCTTTATTCGCACGACATATTTTTACACATATTGCCATATAGCACATTTCATAGAAAGCAAAGCAATAATAATAATGATAATAATAATCATGAACCATATGACACAACAAAAAAATCTAAAAAAACAAAACAATTATGGATTATTGATTGCATAATGATACTATGTGTATGAACAAATTAATTACTTTTTTTTAGTAATTTTTTAAAGTAATTTTTATAGGTCACTGCTGTCTCTCTCTGTTTATCATGCATACACACACACACCATTAAAGACACATATACACACATACACACACAGAAAAACCCTTGGTGTTGGCCATGCAGTTCCCAGCCATTGAGACGGTTATGCCCGGGCCACAATGACCACGCAACACAAGAGGGGCCACGGTACAGCTCACGGCACGCAAGCTTTGCTGCTGTGTGCACACGCTCTCAGATTCCCTCGCCCTCGAGTCACACACACACTGTCGCTCGATCCGTGCGCTTTCATCTTCTGCTCTCGCCCGGCGACACCCACGCACGAGCCTTCACAAAAATGCTATTTCAACTGTCACACGGGCGAAAGTTCCGCAGGCAAGAGATCTCATCGCATCTGGAGCTCTGAGTGAGCCGGTGCCCACAGGCATTGTTACAAATGCCCCCCCCCCCCCACAAGGAACACCCCCTTCCCTGTCACAGATGTGCCACTTTTGCTTTTACCAACTGTGCTGACAGTCAGTGTGGGGTGGGGGGTGTTCTCTTTTCCCTCTTTCATAACGCAGCACAAAGGCACTGAACAACTCAAGTTTCTATTGCCTCATTGAGGATGTGTGTGCACAAATATAAAGAAAGACCATTTTTAATGAGGATTTTTAAGTTAAAGTTAAAATAAAAATCACAAAACTACCATTCATTTTCAATAAAGAAAGTCCAATATCTTAAGATAATTTGTTCACAGTTCATGAGGAGGAAGAGAGAAAGAGACACACCACTACAACAATCTAATTTCACATTATTCATCCAAATGTTGTGCAGTTCAGTGACTGAGTGACTCGGGTCACTCTGTTTGCATCCTAGAACAGTGGTCCCCAACCCTGTACCTGGAGATATACTGTCCTGTAGGTCTTCACTCCAACCTTAACAAGCACACCTCATTCAACAGCTAGAGCAGTGCTCCACAACCCTGTACCTGGAGATCCACTGTCCTGTAGGTTCTCCATCCAACCCTAACAAGCACACCTCATTCAACAGCTCGAGATCTCGTTGAGCTGCTAATTTGTAAAATCAGGTGCGTTAAATTAGGGTTGAAATTAACAGGGTTGGGGACCACTGTCCTAGAATGAGTAGATATTTGAAATGTCTGAATATACAGCAGCTTTTAAAAAATGACAAGACACTTCTCACAACCTTTACAACCAATTAACTGTCCCTGGCGTTTTCACATGCCTTTCACAGATCCTGGTGCACACTGGAAGCAAAGTGTCAATTTATTCTCTGACGAATTCTCTGAAGTCACCTCAGGTTGGGTCCTTATAATTAATTGCGCATAAAATGATGGAAGCAGAATTGATGCTATGCCATCTCTCATACATGCCAAATGGTTTTCATAAGTGAGGTTGATGAGAACACTTAGATATGATCAAACACTCCCATTCCTGACGGGGTACTATATCAGGTGCACTGGCAGTGTCAGCTGTATTGGCTGAGGTAACTACACGGACATGGTCATGTATAAATTCAAATGACACGGTGATGGTTCTGAGGGCAGGAAAGCAATTTCTAGCAGAGAACAATTCCGGTTAACATCTTGACCAGCACATAACAAGCACTCCTTTAAGGTTAATAAATCCTCAATGCCACTTGCTGAGTACCTTCACTATTTTACAGACTTTTATCGCAAAATTCACGTCATTAAAGATGACGATCCTAATTTTGTTTTTACAATGTAGGCTATGCGCTGTACAGTCACCTCAAAACCGGCCAAGAAATAAGCCAGACATTATCTCAACGGCAGAGACACTCGGCAAGCTTTCAGGAGCGGTTAGGGATGCCATAGAGTGCGGCCCTTTGTCAGGAACCAAACTGCTATCCATCTTTCTCACTGGTTCATACGGTATAGCAGGGGACAGCTCTGGAGATCAGCCTCCCTTCTCTCTCCTTCCTTGCCATCACTGCACCTCACACAAAATCATTCTCCTTGCACAAAAAAAAAAAACAGAAAAACAAAAAGGTGAACAGTAAATTCCAGGTGTTCGTTTCACTGTTGTGAATGTGGTAAGGCCGTTCACTGACTATAATCAGAAGCTGAACTCAGCCTCTCGTTTATCAAATCACCTTTATCTATTTCGCTCTGTGAAGAAAACTGCACAATCAGTAATTAATCTGGCAGAGAAAGACAGGACTGTGAGGTTCTAGTTATCTGCGAGATGTGTACCGTTCAGTTCTGTCTTCAGCACTTAACCCCTTCCCAGGCACAACCTTTTTTTGAACACAAGCCCAAAACTATAATGGTTACTGTTCTTGAACCCTGTTGACTGCAGGTATAATTCTGGTCTCTTCTGTGAGGTGACCCTTAGGAGTTTTACAAGAATTACTGAAACAAAGTAACAGAAGCTCAAACACAGTGGAATATTACTGAAACAAAGTAACAGATGCTCAAACACAGTGGAAGTATTACTGAAACAAAGTAACAGAAGCTCAAACACAGTGGAAGTATTACTGAAACAAAGTAACAGAAGCTCAAACACAGTGGAAGTATTACTGAAACAAAGTAACAGAAGCTCAAACACAGTGGAAGTATTACTGAAACAAAGTAACAGATGCTCAAACACAGTGGAAGTATTACTGAAACAAAGTAACAGAAGCTCAAACACAGTGGAAGTATTACTGAAACAAAGTAACAGATGCTCAAACACAGTGGAAGTATTACTGAAACAAAGTAACAGAAGCTCAAACACAGTGGAAGTATTACTGAAACAAAGTAACAGATGCTCAAACACAGTGGAAGTATTACTGAAACAAAGTAACAGATGCTCAAACACAGTGGAAGTATTACTGAAACAAAGTAACAGAAGCTCAAACACAGTGGAAGTATTACTGAAACAAAGTAGCAGATGCTCAAACACAGTGGAAGTATTACTGAAACAAAGTAACAGATGCTCAAACACAGTGGAAGTATTACTGAAACAAAGTAACAGTGTTACGATCCTGGGAAGGTTTGGACCTAAATGCACGACTGGGAGGCAGATTCAATGAAGGGATGTTTATTTTTAAATTAAGTTTAGGGGTAGTCCCAAAACTGTACAGGAAAAGCAAAACACAATTATCACACTGGGTAATGTCAGGAAGCCCGGAACGGACTGCTCCAAGCCGGAGCTGGACTTGAGGGTCCGGAGCGGGTTCCAAGCCGGAACTGGACTGGATAGTAGGTGAAGGCAACACCTGGACTGGACTGGAACTGGACCGGGAGGTCCACTCAGGAAACGGGTTCTGGAACGGATTTGTTCCAAACCGGAACTGGACTGAAGAGGTAGGTGCACGACTCACACCTGGACAGGACTGGAACTGGACCGGGAGGTCCACTCTGGAACTGGGCTCAGGAACGGATTGTTCCAAACAGGAACTGGACTGAAGAGGTAGGTGCACGACTCACTACGGCTGGACTGGAACTGGGCCGGGACGACTGCACCGGTACGGGGCAAAAAGCAGAGGGAGGTTAGTTTGGGAGTAGGCACGGGAAGGACCGGGAGGTTCTCACAGGGGTGCAGGGTTTGACAGGTAGGTAGCTGGTGAAGCACGGCAGAGCTGGGTAGTGTGGCGTAGCTGCGGTAGGTCCGGTTGGAGCTGACTGGTCTCCAGGGCTCCCGGAACCGTAACCGAAGACCTTGGTGGCTGCTTCGGCCGGACAGGAACAACTGGAGGGTAGCCAGGTTATAACGCCACCACGGATCCTACACGAGCTGGAGGTGGAGGTACCGCAACACACACAAACAAACACGGGGAAAACGAACACTGCAATGGAGGACTGGAAGCCGGGTAAACTGGAGGTTGAAGGAAGACAGGTTAGCTGCATGCAATACTGAAATGACAGGGGAGGTAAACTACCAATCTGTAGTTCGCGAGAACTAAACACTGTAAGGGGATAATATCCCACAACCAAGCGAATAGCACTTTTAAAGACCAGGAGCGAATAGCATGAACACCGAGTGAGGCTAGTTAACAAACAGTAACAGGGTCAGAACGGTAACACACGTAATGAACCGACAAAGCAGGGGAGACAGCAGGTGGGTTAAATAAGGGAGTGAGATTGGAATCAACAAGGAACAGGTGCGGAAAGTAACCGGGAGTGCTTGATAATTAGACAGGTGAGGAATGCAAGAAACGAGAGGGGAAGGTGATAGGCGGAAACCAAACTGGGAGACAAAGAGAGCCAAACAGAGGGGAAACGCCCAGCCTGAAGCAGAGGGGAAAACACGGACAAGGGAATCCAACAAGACACGGAGGGACATGACAAAACCGGGAAAACGGACTGGATGGGAACGGAACGTCACAAACAGAAGCTCAAACACAGTGGAAGTATTACTGAAACAAAGTAACAGATGCTCAAACACAGTGGAAGTTTTTTTCTTGCCTATTTATTTAGCCGGGATAAGGATACCGACATTACTGTGATTTGTGTCGTCTGTGGATTCACAGAACACATGCAACGTACACAGTCATCGTTTTGATCGAGCCTGTTTCATGTCGTGTTACAAGGCACCGTTGTCGCTGTAACATTGGGATCATAAAATATTTTCTAGAGGTTGAATAGTGAGTATTAACACTTTCAAATGGTACATTGACTAGATTGATTGAAAATTTCACTAAATGAACTAAAGCAGTGCTAGCTAAAGAGGTTTTAAAAGTTAAGGGGGGCTTAACTTTGAACCCCATAGTTCACTGAAAGCACAGACACATTGTAATATCAACATCGTATACTGGGCCTGATTTACGAAGACCTTTAGCACACGCAAAACTAATAACACAACCGATGATTGGTGCAAAACAAATACCATGGCCAATCATTGACCATACTAAAGGTCTTAGTAAAGTAGGCCTGCTGTGTTTTGTGTCAACGATGTATTCTATACAAAGGACCCCATTGTAGATAGGTCTATGAAAGTAATTTTTTGCAAAAGTAATTTTTCCACAAAGGTAATTTTGTGTTCAGGTTTCTCTCTGACAGGGAGATTATGCACTTTTGACTATCTGTGAAGATTCAGACATAACTCAGCTCGGCTATTTTCAGTTGCGAGAAAACTGCAGCCAAACAACTGAAAACAGCGTTGGCAGACACAGTGGCGCTCGGCGAGTGTGATTCTCAGGGTTTTGTGTCTCCTGAGCTCAGTCGGGTGAAACCCCGAAACCCCGATACCCCCACCCCCCGCGCCCACCCGCCCAAACAAAAACAGCAGTTTGTCCACAGAGCACAGTCTTGCCTTCTTGCCTAGAAGGAAATTCACTCACAGTATTGATTTTACTTGTAGACCTTGAGGCCTCCCAATAGCATAATTAGAAAGGCCATTTGTGCTATCAGTTTGAGTCTTATGGTAATGTTCGCAGTTGTTTACATCAAACAGAATAAATCACTTCTCACTCACCTTGCTAATAAGGAACCTGACCTTCACGCCAGCATGAATCAAAGCAACAGTGATAAGCAACGAGCAAGAGTGTGTTTCACTCACCTGACCACTGGCCAGCTATCCAATCACCTGCCATGTATCTCTCAGGGTAAAATATGTCAAGCCTACAAAAACAAACTACTCAAAAATGCATTAGAGATTTACTACGTGTGTTCAAGCATTGTCCCACAAAATGCAATCCCTTTCATCCCGATACACAGTTCTGTTGGCTTCCCACCACGTGTTTGAGGCATTATTCCTCATTTATGAAACTGTGAATAATAATCTGCACCGTGTTTTGCTTCAATGACATCTTAATTACTCGAGTTTTAACTTAACTGACACTTTATTAACGCCAGAAAGGGCAGATCTTTTCCCGCGTAAGTGTTAATCAAAAAGATAATAACATTTAAACAACAGACATAAATTTTACAGGCAAGCAATCAGATATAATGTCACAAAATTTGAAACACATAATTTGAAACATCTGCACAACCAAAACACTGAGTAAATTGCCACAATTCCGGATCGCTAAACATTACGGGCCCAGATGGGCTAAGCATCTAAGCAGTGCATGGATTAACACTGAAACTGTCAGTATAAGAAGGCTATCCCTATGTCATAAGCTGGTGCACAGGCACATAGATGAACTGAGCCAAGAGCAAGGGGTGACAGATTTTTTCTTGTGCGTCAGGGCTAACACACGTGCAACTGCGCGATGAGAAAATTGTGTATATTGTTCTACAGTTTAGCATAAGGACGTTGTCGTGGCTGTGGTAATTGTTAGTAGAAGGAGCAAGATATAAGATCTGTGATATAGTCCTATTTGAGTAGAGAGAACATTTTCTGCACAAATATCCCTCTTTTAGTTGTTAAAAAAAAAAAGAGAAATTATTAAATTATGAAAAGAGAATTATTAAAACCAGCCAGCTCCGAAGTCACACAATTCCGAACCTGCACAATCACACGCTTGCCGTTCCTACGGAATGGAGGCTTTTTATGGAATCTCAGCATGGAAGTCTCTGAATTTTAATGTGCCGGACTCTGTCTGGCACATTCTGCGATTCACGGGGGCGCTCAAATCTCAGGGGACAGACCTTGCATTCACGGGGGTGCTCAAATCTCAGGGGACAGACCTTGCATTCACGGGGGCGCTCAAATCTCAGGGGACAGACCTTGCATTCACGGGGGTGCTCAAATCTCAGGGGACAGACCTTGCATTCACGGGGGTGCTCAAATCTCAGGGGACAGACCTTGCATTCACGGGGGTGCTCAAATCTCAGGGGACAGACCTTGCATTCATGGGGGTGCTCAAATCTCAGGGGACAGACCTTGCATTCACGGGGGTGCTCAAATCTCAGGGGACAGACCTTGCATTCACGGGGTTGCTCAAATCTCAGGGGACAGACCTTGCATTCACGGGGGTGCTCAAATCTCAGGGGACAGACCTTGCAGTGCGCGTCTCCTGTTTCTGAAAACGCTATTGCTTGTCACGTGAGTTTTTGCGGCAGTGTATTATAGCGGTGTTCTTTGACATAATTACAGTACTTAGAGTACCCCTCAATTAACGTGGGCACATCTGTTTTTGTGAACTCTCACTCACTTGCAGCTCAGTCTTAGCTAATTCTGCCGAAAGTGCCATAATTAGTGGGAAACCTTGCAAAAATAACACTTCGCACCTTTTATGATTTTTAAACTCCAAACACACAACAGCCACCACCTATTCCATTTGCGAATCTATTCTCTGACACGTTCTATTTTAACATATCATGACTTGTTGAATGTGTGTGTACATGCATGTGTGCAGGTTTGTGTGTGTGTGACTGCGTCCAGGTGTGTGTGTGTGAGTATGTGTGCAGGTGTGTGTGTCATTATTACCCATTTTGTATAAATACAGTATAATGATGAGAAGCATCAGGCCCCTCCATGCACTGGAACAGGATACGAACAAGCAGGGAATTTAGAATTTGTATGCAACTCCACAACCCGGCAAATGAAAAAAAAAATATTTTGAGGTGAGAAAAAAACTTTCAATTCCACTGTGTTTGAGCTTCTGTTACTTTGTAATACTAAGAGTAATTCTGACTCTTGGAGAACAAACTCACAAGGGTTACCGTACTTAAGAGACCAGGATTATGCCTGCGGTGTACTAGAACAGTAACAATTGTATTGTGGGCTTGTGTTCAAAGACGGCGGTGCTTCAGAAGGGGTTAAGTACACTGCTGTGAAACACAGGTAGCATTATTTAGCAGGAAGTCCAAGAGTTTACAATATTTTGCAGCATATTTATTTTCCATAAGGCTAGTTCATGTTTAAGTAAGTAAATTATCTTGAAAAAATAAAGAGAAAATGCTCTTTCCGACTGGAGGCTCCGGTTGTGCAGTGATTCATATTGTCTATGTGTGTATCTTATTCAAACCGTTTTAAACCTCTGGCCTGACTGGTGTTGTGCAGTGATACATATTGTCTATATGTGAATCTTATTCAAACTGTTTTAATTCCCTGGCCTGACTGGTGTTGTGGAGTGATTCATATTGTCTATATGTGTATCTTATTCAAACCGTTTTAAACCTCTGGCCTGACTGGTGTTGTGCAGTGATACATATTGTCTATATGTGAATCTTATTCAAACCATTTTAACCCCCTGGCCTGACTGGTGTTGTTCAGTGATTCATATTGTCTATATGTGAATCTTATTCAAACTGTTTTAATTCCCTGGCTGGACTGCTGTTGTGCAGTGATTCATATTGTCTATATGTGAATCTTATTCAAACCGTTTTAACCCCATGGCTGGACTGCAGTTGTGCAGTGATTCATATTGTCTGTATGTGAATCTTATTCAAACCGTTTTAACTCCCTGGCTGGACTGGTGTTTAACTCCTATTATTTACTGGCTGCTCCAGCAAAACTTGAAACTAGTTTCTGAGGTTCAGCTGCGTTGGAAGAGAGAAGGGGGAAAAAAAATGAAGACAGCTCTCTCCTCTTCTGTCTGGTGCAGAAGAAATTCACCAAGTGCCTGGAACATCAATCTCCCTCCCGCCTCCCACACCCCGCATTCAGGCCTTGGCAGGGTGATTCATGGGAGCGAACATAACGGCGAACAACAGCAGTCCCCACAATGCAACTCAAACAAAACAAAAAAGCCAGCACATTGAAAGATAATGAGTAACATTCACAGGAGAATGTCCTTTCTGCTCGAGTAATTAAAGAAGATCAGGTTTTTTTTTTAACAAGAAAGGACGCAGGTTTATCACCAGCCCAATGCGCAGAACGCTTATACACACTATTGCCAGTCAATCTGTAACTGTTTGTTGACATGCACACTATGTGCCTGAGATTGAACAGCCTTTGGAAAGTTATTCTTTTTTTGGAATAATAATAAGCCTGTGTTTTAAAAGGAGGATGGTGCCTGCATGAGGTTTTTGAGAGCATGTACACTGTAGGTGTATACATGTTCCCTCTCATATGCCCACACATATGCACATGCACGCACGCATGCACAAACACACACACACGCAAACACACAGATTGACACACACACACACACACACACACACACACGGTTCACTGTATTTACAGCCCAGATGTTTGCTTTACTGCACTGCCTCTCAGTTCAGCAGTTTGCACAGCTGAGGACCACGGAGCAGCCAGAGTGATCTCATGCCACCTTGCAATCATTTCCAAGACGGCGCCCCCTTTGTGTAAAGCACCCATGGTCCGCGACGGTGTCCTGAGGTCAAGGCCACACCGACGCAAAGCAGGCCCCGTGTGACTGACCTCATAGGCAGTGTGGAGTAATGGTTTGGGAATGGAGCTTGCAACTCCAAGGTCGTAGGTCCGATCCAAGTTGGGGCACTGCCGTTGTACCCATGAGTGTGGTACTTTTTTTTTTGTTTTTTTTTTTTTGTGAGTATCCGGCGACATAAAAAGGATTTGTATTATCCGCTCTGGATAAAGGACTCATAGGCTGCGTCCCAATATTCTTCACTCCCCACCTCCTTTCCTCCACTCCCCGACTACCACTCCTCTCCTACCCGGAAATATGCAAAACTGCCTGAATTTCGAGCACAAGTATTTGCATGTACAGTATACAATGTACCTGACATTGTGGTTTGCGTCAAGACATGAATTAATATGTAACCATTAATACGTAATCAAGATGTAATCAGCAACATTAGATTAAAACACAAAGATCAGTTTCCGGGGCACAGAGGAGAGGAGGTGGTAGTGGAGGAAAGGAGGAGAGGAGGTGGTAGTGGAGGAAAGGAGGGTGCATTTTTTGAGTATATAACACACCCCCAGCCAACGTGCAGGCCTGTGTGACCTTATACTCTCCCGCACAGACAAACTGTCACTGAACTAACCTTCCTTAATTGTCTGATCTGTCATAGTCCTGCGGCTTATCCCTGGAGTATCCGCCCGCTTCCCAAGCCAGAAAACCGGAACGCCTGGAATTTCATTTAGTTTAAGTGGATAGTGACCGTGGGCTTACAAGCTCCTTTATGAGAAGGGAAAGGAAACTGGCAACAGCAGCCGAGGCCAAACACACAGCAGAGGTTTTGTGTGCGCGCCGTGCTGGTGTCTGGGCGCCATAATGCTGTTGGTCGCCGTCTGAAATCGATGTTAATGCTTGGAAAGACGTAGCAGCTCAGCTCTGTATGGGTTTAAAGCCGTTTTAATCAGGCTAACAGTGGCAGAATTCTCGCCTGCTCAGGATTGCTTGGACATGTCTGACTAAAGGCTACCGGTTACACGAGTCACTTCATGAGACTTCCGGAATCGGAACTCCAACATCCAATCACAGCAGGTCAGATTGAGTCGCGTCCACACTTGACAGTTCAATGCGGCCTCCTGTGATCAGATCGCAGTTCGGATTTCATGCCCCCTCGCAATATTTAAATACTAGGCATACACTTCCTGGAAAATGGGCGGTTTGGCAGATCCGATCCCAATGCGGACAAAATCCTGACCGGAGCCCTTCTGTGTGGAGTTTGGATGCCTATGACTGTGTGGGTTTCCTCCCACAATCCAAAAATACGCAGGTTAGGCTAATTAGGGGGGGGTGTTAACAGGGCGTTGCTGTAAAAGAGCATGCATGCTCAGTCAATCTACCATTTTGTTAATTTCAGGGAGACAGAAGGAGGGAGGGAGGGAGGGAGGGATGGCATCAGAGAGGCAAAGAAAGAGAAATATACAGTATAGAGAGTGAAGATCGGGAAGGTAAGTTCTGCTGCTGGTCGGGGCTCAGGCCAACATCACGCCAGCAATGCCACCAAAAAGTACTTAACCCTTTAACACGTAAGATCACAAATACATGATTGGAACGGTCTTAACTGAACATCATTCAAATGCTGATGTCACAATCACTGCCGGTAACTGAAAGCAACGTAGTTCTAGAACACTGAAACATTCAAAAAAATAAAAATAAAAACCCTACTCTTAAAAGGGTTAGATACAAATCTCTAAAAGCCCATGCACATGCTGGTGATCATTAAGTACGGTGCAGGGTTATTTGTGTGCATATGGGTAATTACTCAGACACTGTGACAAATGTTTGCAACTGACCCTCCTGGCCATGTCAGGCTAATGGCCCGACTGCAGTTTGAAGTGGATTGAGAGAAGGGTTACCCCCAGTGCCCTCCACCAGAGGTACACCCTACATCCTGATATGAACCATGATGGTCTGAGGAATGCTAAAGTATCATGCCAATATTACTCAGAGGATCAGTTCTGCAATCTGACACAGCAACAGCTGTTTGCCTGTCCAGACTCGGGCACTTTCTCTTCCCTGCATTTAAATGTTCGCAGTCTGCCTAGGAACTATGATCACCTAACAACTTATTTATCAACCTTAAATCTTTCTTTTTCTGCTATGGCATTTTCTGAAACATGGCTTAACGATGATATCGCAGGTCTCTATCCTTTCTCAGATTACAATGCTATCCACTCCTGCAGAAAGAACAAAATAGGAGGGGGTGTTTCTATTTATGTGCTAAATAGTTTTAATTTTGTCCATAGAAAGGAACTTAGTCAACATTTAGATAAAACTACAGTTGAATCACTTTTTGTGGAAATTCTTGCTTGCTCACATTTTAATGGAAAAAACATTATAATTGGTTGTATTTATAGACCTCCCGATTCTGATATCAGTACCTTTAATGATGCCCTTTGTCTTACGCTGGAAATGATAACCAAGGAACGTAAAATGTGCATATTACTTGGTGATTTCAACATCAATCTCCTTAAAAGTGAATTACCACTTACGTCCGACTTCCTTAATGTTCTTTTTTCAACCTATTTTTATCCGATGATCCATAAACCTACCAGAATAACTAGTACATCAGCTTCGCTTAGAGACAACATTATTATCAATTGTTTGGATTTCGAATTTACTTCTGGTGTTTTGCTATCTGATATTTCTGATCATCTCCCTGTTTTTCAAATTATCCATACCAAAGAAAACATGAATATCAAATGCAATAAGCCAGCTCAGGAGATATCGCAATTTTACCAAAAAGAATATGGAATCTTTTAAAATCTTGATTAGTGGTGTTTCTTGGGATGTATTCAAGTTGCAACATTTTTAGTGCTTTTCAATTCTGTTTTTGAAAAATGCTTTCCTTTAATTTCTCCCAAGAATACAAAAGCAGCTTCAAAAGGAAAACCATGGTTTACTAAAGAGTTTAAAAAAATGTCTTCTCATCAAAAATAAATTATATAAGAAATCTATTATAAATCCTTCTCCATTAAATGTGGAATCTTACAAAAAAAATATAAAAATAATTTTACTCTGTCTATAAGGAAAGCAAAAAAGCAATATTTCTCTGTCAAATTCACCCAAGCATCAAATGACATGAAGGCAACTTGGAGCATCATTAATCAATTGTTAAATCGCAAAAAAGCGCCACCTGCTGCTCCTGCTGAGATGTTAGGAAGGGATGGCACCCTTCATAACCCAAGGGAGATAGCTGATGGTTTTAATGAGTTTTTTGTTAACGTTGGGTTCTCTCTAGCATCAAACATCAGGGACTCTGATGATAGCCCCTGTAATTTGATTAATGATCAGTATCCTTCTCTGTGCCAAAGAAGTGTATGATATAATTATGGATCTAAAAAATTCGGCTGAAGGCCATGATGGAGTCAGAACCAGTCTCATAAAATAAATAATTAATCATATTATTGATTCTTTAACTCACATCTTCTTGTTATCATTTCAAACTGGAGTTATTCCTCAGGAATTTAAAATTGCCAAAGTTATACCTGTTTATAAATCGGGTGATCCCAAAATTTTTAATAATTACCGCCCAATATCCATTCTCCCTTGCTTCTCAAAAATTTTAGAAAAACTGGTATATACAAGAATCTCTAACCACCTAACTGAGAACAACATCCTGTACAACCACCAATATGGCTTTAGGAAAAAACACTCAACTGAGCATGCACTATTACAGCTTGTCAATAACATCTCTACTGCTTTGGATGATAAGAAATTTGCTCTTGGTGTCTTTCTAGATCTGTCCAAAGCCTTTGATACTGTTAATCATAAAATTTTAATTTCCAAACTCAGTAGATATGGGGTGCAGGATGTTGCTCTCTTGTGGCTGACAAATTACTTAGCTGACAGAGAACAGTTTGTTTATTCAAATGGTAGTGTTTCTAAGAAGTTAGAGATTCTTTTTGGGGTGCCCCAGGGTTCGATCCTTGGCCCTTTATTATTTTTGATTTATATTAATGATTTGGCTTCCACCAGTAAAAATCTTCTTCCTATCTTGTTTGCTGATGACACCAATCTGATAGCTTGTCATGATGACTTTAAATCACTGATAACGTCTGTGAATGAGGAAATGTCTGCTGTGTATAAATGGTTTGAATTGAACAAGCTTACTCTCAACATCAGCAAATGCAATTTCATGATCTTCTGCAATAAAAACAAATCTTACCTCAAAGACGAATCCAAAATATTGATAAATGGAAAGGAAATTCCGCAAGTACCACATATTAAATTTTTAGGAATCATCATTGATGAAAATCTCAGCTGGAAAAATCATATTGATCACGTTTGCAGGAGATCTATGAAAATGCTTGGCATTTTGGGAAAAGTTTGCTCACTTATTCACCCTTCCTCTTATCTAACTTTATATTATAGCTTAATCTTCCCTTATCTGAACTATTGCAACATTGTTTGGGCTGCTACATATCCTTCCTATCTCAGTAAGTTACTCATCATACAGAAGAGATTTATGAGAATGATTTCTCACTCCAATTCTCAGGAACCATCTGGTCCACTCTTTAAGAAATATTCAATTCTGTCAATTGATAAGCTAAATGTCTTCCAAACTTGCCTGTTCATTTACAAATACCTAAACTGTAAACAAAATCTTCCTGTTTCTCTTCATAATCTCTTTAGCCCCTCTTCTGATTTTCACTCATACCCAACCAGACAAAGAAATGATTTCCATTTACCTTTCTGTCGAACATCCAAACATCAATATTGCATTAACTTCAGGGAATGCCCTGTCTCCGTCTCTAAAGTCATCTACCTCTCTGGCTACCTTTAGGATTCAGCTTAAAAAGAGTCTAATCATGTCTTGAGCCTTGGAGCGACGTCCTTTGTGTGCTAACTTTGTTGTCTTTTTTTTAAATTTGTTTTTTGATTTATTTTATTTAAAATGTATTTTTTTATTTTTGTTTTTATTTAATTATTATTATTATTTTTTTTTTCTCCGTGTTGCATCCTCTCTCATACCTATGTATGCTTCTTTTCTTTTATTTTCCTTTCTTATTTTTTGTTTTGCAAATAATTGTTTTTTTCTTATGATGGGAAAGGACTTTGTATAAGCCCTCTGGGCTTCCTTCCTCTCCCAGCACTGTATAGATCGTTTTTTTCTCGAACCAATTGTTTATATTTGTTTATGGTGCAAAATAAAATAAAAAATAAAAAATCATCTGAGAGAAAGAGAGGGCCTGCTCTGGACCCTCGGCATACTACTTCATCTGTCAAGCGATGGTGGAGGCAGTGTGATGGCTTGGGCCTGTATGGCTGCAGCTGAAACCAGTTCATTGGTCTTTATTGATGATGTAACCATGACAGTGGAAGTTTACAGAAACACATTGTCCACCAATACTCAGAGACACGCCGCCAAAACCATTTATCACGCAGTAAGACAACAACACAAAACACCACAAACTTAACCAAGGAGCTTATCAGAAAGAAAAGTATTTGTATTTGACGCGGTCCAGTCAGTCACCAGATTTACACCCAGTTGAACACGATTTTTCATTTGCTGTGAAGGAAACTGAAGCCTGAAAACATCAGCAAACGCACACTAACTTTAACAGGCAGCGGTGAAAGCTAGGCAGGCCAAACGCACAGTACCTTTAACAGGCAGTGGTGAAAGCTAGGCAGGCCAAACGCACAGTACCTTTAACAGGCAGTGGTGAAAGCTAGGCAGGCCAAACGCACAGTACCTTTAACAGGCAGCGGTGAAAGCTAGGCAGGCCAAACGCACAGTACCTTTAACAGGCAGCGGTGAAAGCTAGGCAGGCCAAACGCACAGTACCTTTAACAGGCAGCGGTGAAAGCTAGGCAGGCCAAACGCACAGTACCTTTAACAGGCAGCGGTGAAAGCTAGGCAGGCCAAACGCACATACCTTTAACAGGCAGCGGTGAAAGCTAGGCAGGCCAAATGCACAGTACCTTTAACAGGCAGTGGTGAAAGCTAGGCAGGCCAAACGCACAGTAACTTTAACAGGCAGTGGTGAAAGCTAGGCAGGCCAAACGCACAGTAACTTTAACAGGCAGTGGTGAAAGCTAGGCAGGCCAAACGCACAGTACCTTTAACAGGCAGTGGTGAAAGCTAGGCAGGCCAAACGCACAGTAACTTTAACAGGCAGTGGTGAAAGCTAGGCAGGCCAAACGCACAGTAACTTTAACAGGCAGTGGTGAAAGCTAGGCAGGCCAAACGCACAGTAACTTTAACAGGCAGTGGTGAAAGCTAGGCAGGGCATCTCAAACCATCACATCATGAACCTAGTAATGTCAATGAGTCGCAGACTCGACGCAGTCATCAAATGCAAGCGTACTATGCAACAAAATATTAACCTTGCAAGTCATTACATTTGTCAAAACGTGGTCCCGATACGTATGCTGACTTGAAATAGGGGGACTTGACTCTTTGACTGGAATTGTGGTAATGTAGTTCCACATGAAATAAATGCAGACATTGTGAATTTTACCTCAAAGTCATTTGATTTTAAATACAAATTTGATTAGTACATTGAAAAACAACTAATTTGGCACAACTCTCTGGATGGATGGATGGATGGATAGAATTGATGGATGCTCGATATGTAGGGGATTAGATGTTCTTGGTGTGGGTAGAGATCAGCCTAGAATAGAGATCAGCTGCTTTACTTGCTCAATCTCTAATACCCTTTATGAGTTATTGTGAGATCTACAAACATTTAAATTCTGAATTTAAACAGACCTCTCAACCCAAGTTCTTGATTAGAAATATGAGTATCCAAGTACAATAATCACACATTCACAGCCAGGTAGAACAGATGTGTTTTACAGTCTCCCAGGTATGCGTCACTTAGGTAAGCCAGGTAAGCTGATCTTTAGTCACGTACATTACTACAAATTTTATAATTTCAGAATAAATCTTTAGCCAAGCATTTTTACTATGAATCTTATAATCTCAGAATAAAAATGCAGGTACAAAATAAAAAGCCTTTTCATTCTCACCTGCGGCAACACTGAAGCAAGATGTTGCTCAGATGACAGGCTGGGAGTTCAATCTAATGTTCAATCTGTCTCTTCTACCTCTCACATGCTCCCCCGCCACTCTCTCTTTCGCTCTCTCCTTCTCCTGAATCCTGTCTTCCTGTCTTCTACAGCTGCTTCAGTGTACTCATCTCTTTGCTTCTTTACTCTCACTAAAAAAAATAATAAACTCCCAGCCTTTTTGCATCATCTTTTCAGGGCATATCATGATGCAAATCTGAAATGTAATTAGGCTATTTCCTTAGCTAGTCTGCACGTTAGGCTATTTAAATAGGCTACACTGCATCGTCTGCGTGACCAAACCATTTTTAAAAAGCAAAACAGAGAGAGGGAGCCAGGTAATGTTAAATCTGATTGAGTTATGGTTTCATACAATTTTCTTAAATAATGTAATGACAAAAATAACCAAATGAAACCTAGAAGGAACTTTTTATAGAATTCATTGTTTTCAGAACTAACGATGACGAGATGTTTTCGGTTCAAAATAGAAGTACCAACCAGAGTTCTCCTTGACAACGCAAAAACAACATGTCAAAATGGCCGTGGAAGGATATTTCAATTTCAGCTGATTAAGTCAATAAAAATCAATAAAAGCAACTATATATCATCATTGTTGGTAACCATGGTATAAGAGATATAAACCACTCCATGCAGCGTATACAAGGCACGCCAGGGGTGGTTAATGGCCCTGGGCTGCAATCACCACCCCTGTCGTGCCATATATTCTTGTATATACGGCATGTCGTGGTTTATATCCTACATATATATAAAATTTCATGTAATAAATGATAATTACCAGGTGCCCTTGGTGTTTTTTGAAGCCCAGTTGCTGTTTCAGCACAGTGATCATTAAGTACACTCAATGTGAACTGGCATGTTTATAAAGGATGCAAAATGTGATATTTATTCATCAGTAAATAATTCGCTGCAGAAAGTAATCAGATTTCCAGGAACGGTAATGACGCCCATTATAACAGCCCTGCCACTCTGTGGGCAGCTTTCACACAATGTACCATTACAAATATTATAATATTTCCATTACAAATTAATAATTCCTGCCTGATCTATCTTATTCTTTCCATTATAAGTTGTGTTTTTGCACTGAATGTATGTGGAAATGCAACGAATGGAAATGTTTTTCATTTATTACACAGAAAAAAAAAGAGTAATTTAACTTTTTTGTCCTTGCGCAATTGGAGAAATGCGGTTATGCTAGCTGGTGATGATGCTCTCCCAATATTACCATTCATTTGAACTGACATTTTTATTATGTGAGAGAGCATGTACACAATGAGTGGAGGACGGAAATTAGAGACAGATCAAACCCAGAAAGGACGGATCGAAAGGGTGACGAGAACGGAACGGCACTCAAAATAATTATCAAGCCACAGGTCTGTCTCCTGTGATTGCAAGGTCTGTCAAAACCTGCTGATGGAATTGCAGGGTAGAGTGACAATTGAAGAGGATTTACAATGCGGCTGCCGCGGTAACGGTTAAAGAAGCACCACTTTACCCTGACCCACCTCTCGCTCTCCCCCAACCTGTGCTAAAGCTTCATAAGCCATGGGAACTACAAGCCAACAGACATCTTACATAACACTGTTCTGGCATCCATTTCCCCCACGTTCTTCATGAAATGCAAAAATGCAGCAGCCTTATTATTATTATTATTATTATTATTATTATTATTATTATTAACAGAAGAAGAAGAAGAGCAACAACAACCATCATCATCAGCTGTGCTGATGTATTGTTTGTCTCCAATTGTACATAAAACAAAAGTACAGAGTCCTTATGGGTGTGCAGGAGTCCTTATGGGTGTGCAGGAGTCCTTATGGATGCACAGAGTCCTTATGGATGTGCAGTGTACGGGACTATGCATAGCTTCATCACCGAGCACCATAAAGCATTTAGTTTTTACATTCAGAATCACTCTTTCATCCTATTTAAGTGTTTTCATTGGATGGAATCAACGATCGTTGAGAGATTCATTATTTTCACAAGTGGATTTGAGAGGTTTTTTCTTTTTTTTATGTGTCCTGTTTTGATAAAAATGAAGGGTATAATTCTTTTGGAACTGTAAGTTACATTTTGCACAAAGATGGTCTACTAAGAAAAGATGAGAAAATGAATGATGAAGCTAAAAGAAAGGGTTCAAGTGCTATAACACAACTTAGGCAGCAAAAGATAAATGGCTTTAATCCATTGGAATGCTCCTTTGTAATGAATGCAGTATTACATGTTATGGAGAGAAAAAAAAACATTTGCTATTCCTGGTGTAAAAAAATGTACTGTAATCCATCACAAGAAGGATGTTTCAATACCAAATTAAACAACAGAATATGGTGGAATGTGAATTTATATTCTATAGAGACCATATATAGAATGGCTTATGGTCTTTGTTTCAGCAGATGTGCTTGACGAGAGGTTTAGGGGAAAAAAACGAAAATAAAAAACAAGGATGGCATGCTAGATATTCTGCCCCCTGCTGTTCTCCACAGGTACAATCTGTAGCACTGCTCTCATTACAAAGTGAACATCAATTAGTCACATGCACTGTATAAGCCAGCCTTGTAGTTGCAAGAAATTCCTTATAAAAAATAAATAAATAAATAATCGTCAAGAATGGGGAATTAAGGGATGAAGTTCAAGCGTTGATTATGTGAAGTTGATTTGAGTCATCGCTCATTGTTTTAATGAAGTTCTGGTGCGATTGTAAGACATAAATTTGGCGGTAAAGATCTGCCTCGTCCTGAGCGTCAGCCCTCATATGGATGCCCGGAGAGCTGTGACACAGTGAACATTTAACGCAGGGGTCACGGGGTCACCAGTTCCTCTCCCTGTCCCACTACCCGCTATCTAACAGAAAGCTGGTCTGAAGCCATTTTGAGCGAGAGAAAGAGAAAGAGAGAGACAGAGCAAGTGAGCGAGATTGTGATGTACAGCTGACAACAGTCAGACAGATAAAATAAATGAATGAATAAATAATGTTCAGAGGTATCTGTTAAGAAAAATGAAGATAAGAGAAGAGAAGTAGAGAGTCATAGCAAGTCTAAGTAAGAATAAGAGACTAGGAAAATAAACATAAGGTTAAAAAACATTAGGGAAATGTTTTGTATCATTTATTAATTAGGTTAATCCATTAGTTACATAATTAATATCCACCTCTCCAGCGCTTCTATTTATGACCAAAAGCGGATGCGGAATTTTTAAAAACAGTTTTACAGAGTTCATTCTGATAGACGCAGTGCAAATTCAGGTACAGGTGTGCGACTCCCAGTCCCCTGGCACAAACATTCATGTTGCTGAATACCTGAAACATTAAGATGAAGAAGCCCGCGCACTCGAGGGAGTATCCCCATGTTTAAGGCAATTCTATGAATTAGACGGACGTAATTACATAATTCAATTTAGCTTGTTTTTTCATTTTTATTTTAACTCAATTTGAAGGGGATGTTCATGACATCCTCAACAGAGGACTGAGATAAATAAAGGGGAAAGGCTGATAGAGATAGTTTTTTATATTCTGACAAGTTTCATTTTGTATTAGAGAGAGAGAGAGGGGGGGGCACTGGTTTCATCATTCATATGAGTTACAATATGTATTCAGTCTTTAGACGATCATTTCTCAAAGTCACTACCAGTGACATCCCACGTGTATCACAGAACCTATATCCTGTCACGGGAAACGGTGTTGGTCTGTCTCTGCATTGAGCTGCTCCGTAACGAAGCTATACTGTCGGTGCTAGCCGGCCATTATATGGACAATGCACAAGCAATACAATAGTTGTTTACTGTTATAATTATGTCCAGCAAGTGCAATTTTAAGATGATAAATTATCTGTGACTATAACCACATTAACATGCATTGAGTTCTAATGGCAGCAATTTGGCAATGTTGAGCAATATACCATCATCAATTTTGTGATATGAAAATCAGAAATAAGGCCATTTTGGTTGCGATTGCAGTCTATGCCCATCAATACAAAATCAGCCTGGAGACCAGCAGAGACTGGCATGCATCACAACAGTGTCTGTGTTTTTCTGAAGGTCAGTCTCTTTGTGTTGAATCAATGTTTCTGTATGTAACCTTTATGCAATGTTACGCATGGTACAGAGTGTGTGCGGGACGTCTGGATCTGAGTGTGTGAGGGACGTCTGGATCAGAGTGTGTGAGGGACGTCTGGATCTGAGTGTATGAGGGACGTCTGGATCTGTCTCAATAATGTGAATGCATCAATAGTGCGTCCCAGAGCTCAACTAACAGCAAAATAAATTATTTTACACAGAGAGGGAGAGAGTGGGAGAGAGAGAGAGACAGCAAGACAGAGAGAGAGAGGGGGAAGAGGGGGTGGAGGAAGACAGAGGGGATGAGAGTGAGAAAGGGAGAGGGAGAGAGTGGGGGGGAGAAAAGATAGAGGGAGAGAGAAAGAGAGAGAGAGAGAAAGAGATGGAGGGAGGGAGAGAGGGGAGAGAGAAAGAGATGGAGGGAGGGAGGGAGGGAGGGAGGGAGGGAGGGGAGAGAGAAAGAGATGGAGGGAGGGAGGGAGGGGAGAGAGAGAGAAGTAAGAGTAAGTAAGTGGTGATTTCCACTGTTTAACACTGTAAAACTGCCAGGGAGCTCACATTATTAAAGGTGCTGTAACATACACAGAAACATATGCATTCCTAACCCTTACAGCACACTGTGGTAGACCACAATATGTTACAATCAGTAATGTCCACTCCTCCACACTCACTCTCAATACTCGCTCACCACAGGGATGTGTTTTAAGCCCACTACTACATTCTCTATTCACCCACGGCCGTGCTGTCATGTACAGCAGCAACAGGTTTATTAAGTTTGCAGATGACAGCACTGTACTCGGTCTAATAACTCATAATCAGATTACACTATCAGAAAAAAAGGTGGGAAAAGTACCTAAAAAGGTACAAACGCTTATAACTGGTGTGGTACCCTGTAGGTACATAAAATTGTACCCCTAACCAGCAATACATAATTAATTGGCACTTTGCTGGAAAAGGTAGTCATTAGTACCCAAACAGAACATTATTGTACTTCCAGGGTACTTTTGGGAAAAGAAGTAAAGTGGACCTCCACTGCACCTTTATGTCTGCGAGTGTAGAGTGCTGAGGTGCACACTCTTGTGGTGTGGGAAGAATACCCTGGACTTGAATGTCAAGAAAACTAAAGAACTTATTGTTGATTTCAGTGGAATTATCTATGATCTAACGTGGGCCTCTAACATCAGTTAGCCTATTATTATAAACAACCAGCGATCTAATGTGGGCCTCTAACATCAGTAGCCTATTATTATAAACAACGAGCGATCTAACGTGGGCCTCTAACATCAGTTAGCCTATTATTATAAACAACCAGCGATCTAACGTGGGCCTCTAACATCAGTTAGCCTATTATTATAAACAACCAGCGATCTAACGTGGGCCTCTAACATCAGTTAGCCTATTATTATAAACAACCAGCGATCTAACGTGGGCCTCTAACATCAGTAGCCTATTATTATAAACAACGAGCGATCTAACGTGGGCCTCTAACATCAGTAGCCTATTATTATAAACAACCAGCGATCTAACATGGGCCTCTAACATCAGTAGCCTATTATTATAAACAACGAGCGATCTAACGTGGGCCTCTAACATCAGTAGCCTATTATTATAAACAACCAGCGTGCTAACGTGGGCCTCTAACATCAGTAGCCTATTATTATAAACAACCAGCGATCTAACGTGGGCCTCTAACATCAGTTAGCCTATTATTATAAACAACCAGCGATCTAACGTGGGCCTCTAACATCAGTTAGCCTATTATTATAAACAACCAGCGATCTAACATGGGCCTCTAACATCAGTAGCCTATTATTATAAACAACCAGCGATCTAACATGGGCCTCTAACATCAGTAGCCTATTATTATAAACAACCAGCGATCTAACATGGGCCTCTAACATCAGTAGCCTATTATTATAAACAACCAGCGATCTAACGTGGGCCTCTAACATCAGTAGCCTATTATTATAAACAAAGCAAATCAGAGACTCGTAGCAGGTTACCGTGACAACACTCTCTGGCGACACAACCCTCAGGTTCAAAATAACGACGTTGCCCTTAGCTATCGGCAATTTCGCCCTTTAGCTGATTGGTAACGTGTTCGCTTTGGAATAGTGAGAGAAGCGGGGTTCAAATCTCTTATAATCTTATTTATTTTTTTATAGCACCATCTACAAATAGTCTGTAACATCGCACTTCAAAAATAACATCTTCCAGAGGGAATCGAAGCAAAGAAAAGCTTATAAGGTGAACAGAGGTCACTGGACTGGACAGTCTTCAACAGCCTTAGTGCAGGGGTAGAGTGGACCCCTTTCTTCCAAAATCCAGGACAGTCCCACAGCATGGAGGAAACTAAAAGGCGCCGGACCAGAAGGGCTCGATACATGTCAAACCTTCACTCATTTATCAGTCAGATACGCTTATGTTGTCTGCATATGAATATTAATGTTTGAAGGTGACAGGGTGAATCAGGCTCATTAGTAAGAATGATGATCTGAATCATATCCCTTTAAACAGATGACTCATTTCTAGTCGGGAGAAACAGGTCCTGTAAAAGCAGACCGGTGAGTTATTTTAAGAACAAATGCCTTGTTTAATGCATTAGCGTTACAGTCACTTCCAGACCATAGTTCTAGTACAACATGACTCGGGTAGAGAATATGACAAGATTATAGAGGACAGTTGTTGAACAAGTGGCTTGAAAATGCATAATTTTAGTTTCTATACTGTAAATACCAAAAACAGTTTTGCTTCCTAGATTATTTGGGGACAGTTAGGAGCCATGCATCTCAGAGGCCTGTTGCTGGCTTTAAGCTTTGGAACAGTAAAATAGTCTACATCCTATAGGGCAGGGGTTCTCAATCCTGGTCCTGGGGGACCCCTGTGTATGCTGGCTTTCGTTGCAACCGCAGTTGCAATCCCAGAATTTTAACAAGCTGTTAATTTTTCTTAATTAGGTGCTTGTCATGTTTGGAGGAATTATTCACCCTCTTAAGCCACATTATATCAGAAATAGCTATGGATGCCATGTAGAATAAACACCCCATGTTCACATTGTGCTATATTATTTAAAAAAGATAAGAAAATTATTTAACAGATCCATTTAAAGACTGATTTGAATCAATAGGCTCCTAATTGGTGAAAGTGTGGACACATGGCCACTAAAATTAACCATTTCGTAGATAATGAAGAATTCAAACACAAAGCAAATGATAACGAGCCAAACCTGCATTGTCTTAAGCTTAAAGAAAAAATTGAGTTAAACACATGTGTTCAACAACCTAATTAGGAGCCTATTGATTCACTTCACTCTTTCATTTGAGTGAAAATACATTATTTTGTAACCTTTTCTTATGTAATTGTTGCAATATAGCACAATAAGCACAATGTGAACATGGGGAGTTTGTTCTCCATGGCATGCATAGCTATTTCTGACATAATGTGTCTTAAGTGGGCGAATAATTCCTCCAAACATGAAAAGCACCTAATTAAGAAAAATTAACAGCTTGTTAAAATTCTGGGATTGCAACTGCGGTTGCAACGAAAACCAGCATACACAGGGGTCCCCCAGGACCAGGATTGAGAACCCCTGCTATAGGGTGACTGTAGGCTTGATGGTACAGAGAAATAAGATCACTTATGTATGCTGGTCCAAACCCACATACTACTTAATAGCTTAGTAGCAATATTTTGTAATAACAAATATGCTATATAATGCTGTATAATCAAAATCCAAAGAAGATAAACAGAAACTGGTGTTATATAGACATCGGTCTTTGTTTTGGTCTGGTGCCTTGCCACCTAGTTGTACACCAGCACACAGGGCACAATAAATATTTTGGACGGCTAGATAATAAAGCACTGAAGTAGTCTAATCATGCACAAAAACATGAATAAACCTTTCTAAATCATTTTCAGAGTGAAAACCGTATTCATTCGGCAATATTTCTCAGATAGAAGATGGCAGCCCTTGACTTTACTTGGTGTTCAAGGGAGAGATTTGGATCAAGCATTACTTTGAGAGCCTTGGACTAAAGGGAGAATTCATCTTTATTTATGGCAAAGTCTGTCGTACTATCACAGGGTTGAGTGGGAACAGGGAGCATAATGGCAGTTATACCAGAGTTAAACCTCTGCAGTTATCCAGGGTTTTTCATATTTTTTATTATGTAGGCAAGATTTAGGTCTGCCAGCTTGCATGGAAGATGAAGCTTAGTGTGATCAGCATGAGAATGGAAGTTTCTGGAAATGATATCCCTAAGGGGGAGCATGTATAATGAGAATCGTACTGAGCTAAGAACAGAGCCTTGAAGAACTCCATAACGATAAAGTAATATCTATTTGATACACGCAAATTATACACAAGTACAAACTATATTTTCTAGGCAATACAGGAGGATTTGGTGATGAGTAGTGTCAAAAGACACTATGATATAAAAAACAAAATCATGAAACACACAAAAAACAATGAAGCACGTTCTTGATTGGACGAAAGAAACACTCAAAGATTTTATGAAAAGCCGTTTCTATGCAGCTGGCCGGTCACAAACCAGACCGTACATTTTCAAAAGATATTATTTGAACTAAGCATGAAGGTAATTATTTAGCATAGCATCTTCTTTAGTATTTTGTAAATACATTGGAAGATTTGAAATTGTTGTACTGTGAATATTTTGGTGGGTTGGTGGACAAGCAGTTAATGTGCGTTAGCCCAACATCCATGAAGCACATAAACCTTCACCATGGGGAGCCTGATCATCTGTGCGCCGCATAGTGAAAATACTACCCTGAGGGAGACACACTGACTATACACAGACAATGTAAAACCCACTACCACACAGTAACCTCAGCGTCTGCAACACAATGGCATTAAACTCTTTGTGGCATTATTCAGCAGTGCTAGTTCACCAGTGTTATATCAGAAATGCATGGCTGCTCCACTCAAACAGAGCAAATGCTCTCTCTGTGACTACATTTAAAAGAGAAATAAAAGAGCCGCAGTAAAGCTATAGCAAGAAAAGTCATAGGGCCATATTCACTAAAGGACTGCTTTTATGAAGCCAAAGCAGTCGCTACAAGGTCGCAATATCTACGTCGGATTTACTAAACGGTCGCAATGGGTCTAAATCACTATTAGGATTAAATTTGCGGGGGTTGACATCACTCTGCAAGTTTCACTTTGATGCATACCTGGAGTGAACATGCTAAACATTCCTTTAAACCCCACAAATATGAAGTGCATCCCCCATTTGTTTCTGACTCTAATTTAATTGATCCAAACAGGCAAGCACACACACGGACGGACGGACGGACGCTCGCTCGCTCGCACTCACATTGATTGAATTCAGGAGCGGTTTAGACAGGAAAAGTAATCAGGTGCCAAAAGTCATGTCTGTAGCACTGCACTTTATCCGTCTCCATCTGTAGGTTTGAGGAAAAAGTGCACAGAGATGACATTGAGGGTCATTCACAATCTACGGTGAAAGCAGAGATCGACAGAAGAAGAAAAATTCAGCACCAAACATTTTTATGACTGGCAGTTTTCACCTCCCTCCTCTACAGGACATATTTTGAAAGGCTGTTAATATTCACCTTCAAACACTTAAAGTGTCTTTGCTTAGACACCAGGGACTTGCTCTGATACCTCAAAGAAAGAACAATCTGACAAATCCGAGAATTCTCAAGGTAAATTTTGCCATTACTCTAGACTAAAAAAATTAAATTACAGACAGCACTTGTCAAGACTAATCACTGAACCCTGCTCAGAAAGATTATCAGCATTAACTCAATTCTGAAAGTACTATGCATTTTACCCTGATTGGGCCATAAGCCGATTTGACATGGACCATTTTCCATATATGAAAAATTCAAGATTGTATACTTAAATAAGAATTTGAAAAGCCCACAGATTATTTATGACTAATGTGCTTATCGCATTACACATGTAAGTGAAGATAAACATATTGAAATATAAAGAAGAGCTGGTTAAATCCAAAAACAAAAGCTCCAGGTTGATTACTCAAAAATTAGATATACATCTAATCAGTATAATTACAGGGTAATATAGCATACTTTAAATGTAATTAGTTTAATCATTTGTTTAAGGTGTTTGTTTTCTTATATGGTCCTCATAAGTAGGACAAAACAAACACAACAGTAGCAGACTTGATCTGTTGGTGATGTTTCTTTTATAGCAAAGACTAATCAATACTCTTCTATCTGAATGGCTATTAGTTTTATTTTAAAGTAGAAACATTCTTATCACTTAGCTTTAGGGTGGTTAAAGTAATTGAAATTTTGGTACATGTTTCAGAAATATCTTTTTTGCAAAAGCAATTTAAAAAAAAATTATATAGGTTTTATAGTCAAGAAAAGAATTTCCGCACACTATTATCCACGTAAAATTTCATTTATAATAATATATTGTGCAGCTTTTCAAATGAAGAAGAATCTTTTGTATGCTAGTTCACTGCATTTTAACGTCACCTGGAGTCATCTGCCAGTCGGAAGATTCTGGAATATTTCATTCATTTCATTCGTTTTTTTCTTTGTGAGGATCGAAGTCTGGCCCGTGGCAATGAAATTCACAGAAACATCACTGTGTATGATGACGACTCCTTTCTACATTGGCAAGGCTCGACTGAAAAGCTCTTATGAGCCACCAGGGTGCTAAGCATTAACAAATCACCCTAACATCTTGTTAGGATTGACAGGGATATACAGCATACTTAAAGATACCGATATAAAATGCACGACCAAAACAAAATAACCCCCTGAATATCAAGCATCCTTTGGCATCATAGGAGAAATGGCTGTTATTATCAGAGCAAAAGGTGCAGCGCAAATTATATAATTGATCCACGATTATACAACAGAAAGACCACTTACCAATGAAATACAGTAATGTTGATGATATTGGTGAATCTGAATGCACATTTATTTTTGAATGGATATGTAAAGGCAAAATATCAATATGATAAAGTCAAGATCAATAAAAATGTATTAATAAAAATGTATGTATGTATTTATTTACCTTGACTTGGTCTCACATTGATAAACAGTGATGTTCTCACACCCATATAAAAATAAATATGCATTCAGATTCCCCACAATTATCCACAGTATTGCAGACCATAAATGGGGTTTGTTCAGGTATATTATGTGTAATAGAGAGAGAGCCTGGTGTAATAGAGAGCCTGGTGTAATGAGAGACGAACCTGGTGAATGGATTGATTCTCGAGGCTGTAAAGCAGATGCATAAGGACCATTCAGCGGGCCCCGTGGCCATTTTGCACTCAGCGACATCAATATCTTTTCAGTCTCCCCAGCCAGCCTGTTAACTACAATGCTTCTGTATGTAAAACCTAGCACGCATCCACCTACATATACCCACTGTACATACACCCATATCCACCTACATCCACCCACATCCACCTACATCCACCTACATCAACCCACATCCACCCACATCCACCTACATCAACCCATATCCATCTACATCAACCCACATCCACCTACATCAACCCACATCCACCTATATTCACCCACATCCATCCACATCCACCTACACCCATCAACATCCATCTACATCCACCTACATATACATACTGTACATACACCCACATCCACCTACATATACCTACTGTACATACACCTACATCCACCCACATCCACAAATATCCACCTACATCAACCCACATCCACCTACATCCACGTACATCCACCTACATATACCTACTGTACATACACCCACATCCACCTACATCCACCTACATCCACCCATATCCACCTACATCCACCCACATCCACCTACATCCACCCACATAAACTTACATCCACCTACATCCACACACGTCCACCTACATCCACCCACATCCACCTACATCAACCCACATCCACCTACATCCACCCACATCCACCTACATCAACCTACATCCACACACATCCACCCACGTCCACCTACATCCACCCATATCCACCTACATCAACCCACATCCACCCACATCTACCTACATCCACCTACATCAACCCACATCCACCTACATCCACCCATATCCACCTACATCAACCCACATCCACCTACGTCCACCTACATCCACCCACATCTACCTACATCCACCTACATCCACCTACGTCCACACACGTCCACCCACATCAACCCACATCCACCTACATCAACCCACATCAACCCACATCCACCTACATCAACCATCAACCCACATTCACGTACATCCACCCACATCCACCTACATCAACCCACATCCACCGACATCAACCCACATCCACCGACATCAACCCACATCCACCTACATCAACCCACATCCACCTACATCCACCCACATCTACCTACACCCACCTATATCCACACACATCCACCCACATCTACATACATCCACCCACATCAACCCATATCCACCTACATCCACCCACATCTACATACATCCACCTGCATCAACCCACATCCATCTACATCCACACACATCCACCTACATACACCTACATCAACCCACATCCACCTACATCCACACACATCCACCCACGTCCACCCACATTCACCCACGTCCACCTACATCCACCTATATCCACCCACATCCACCCACATATACATACATCCACCTACATCAACCCACATCCACACACATCTACATGCATCCACCTACATCAACCCACATCCACCTACATCCACACACATCCACCTATATCCACCCACATCCACCTACATCCACCCATATCCACCTACATCAACCCACATCCACCCACATCTACCTACATCCACCTACATCAACCCACATCCACCTACATCCACCCATATCCACCTACATCAACCCACATCCACCTACATCAACCCACATCCACCTACGTCCACCTACATCCACCCACATCTATCTACATCCACACACGTCCACCTACATCCACCCACATCCACCCACATCCACCTACATCAACCCACATCAACCCACATCCACCTACATCAACCCACATTCATGTACATCCACCCATATCCACCTACATCAACCCACATCCACCTACATCAACCCACATCCACCGACATCAACCCACATCCACCTACATCAACCCACATTCACCTACATCAACCCACATCCACCTACATCAACCCACATTCACCTACATCAACCCACATCCACCTACATCAACCCACATTCACCTACATCTACAGGAATTCCTCAGTCTCCTTGACAGACAAAAACGGAGTGTTGAAAGATCTGCCGACCACTTCTTCTGCTGTATAATAATAATAGAATAATTAAAAAATGTATTATGAATTAATTATTTGTTAAATAAGTGAAATAAAAAAAACAGAAAAGATTCACCATAGAAAAGCTTCACCATATTTTATCAGATACATGTGTTATTACTACCACAATAAACATAAGTAACAAGACAGCAAATGTTGCTTGATTTGAGTTTTCATAAGCTTTGAATTCTGTCATGCTTGGCAAAAGCCACTGTTCCAATATGGTATTTTAAAACAGTTCCCATGAGGTGTCACCAACATCACAGACACCATCGAGGGAAAGAGGAAGCACAGGAAAACTGGAAATGGCTGTATGTACGGTCTTTCAAAATAAAGTTTAAAGATGGGACATCATATTGCTAGCCTTGCTTGCTTGATTGACCCACACATGCATAAATCATTTTTTAAATTCCAAAAATACTGACAAGTAGACAAGGGCATGAGAAATACCTGTACTTTTCCACATTAAGCAGCGAAGTTCTCACCACAAACAAATCAGCAGTAATGTGTTTAACTGCTTTTTTATTTTTATTTTTTTTTGGGGGGGGGGGGGGGGGGGTCTTATAAAGTAGGCTATTTCACCTATTGTTCTTTGGGTGTTTATCTTATTGTTTGACGATTTTTTAAAAATATGTTTTTTTTTTGGTTTTAATTTTTCTTTAAGTTTGACGTGTTTTCGATTTTAAGCATTCTTCTTTGGGGCCTGTAACTACTCATTTGTTTCTGGTTGTCACAATAGATTAAAATAGATTTTTTTAAAGTTTATTTTATTTCTCTCTTATTTATGCCATTCAAAACTTCCTATCCATGCTGCCATCTGCATCTCTTTTAAATAGAATAGAAATCTGCCTACAGAGTAAATCCACAGATAACTGAACAGAAAGAGTCTACCCAATAGAAATTGCAATCCTCTCTGTATTCACAGTAAAACTAAAATAAAAAAAGTTAATTTACTGTGAGAAACTTTATATTTAAATAACATGAGTCAGAAATCTGACAGTTCCAAGCTAGTTGTTTTCATGCTGTGATTTTCTCAGTCATGATTTTCACAGTGGAGATGTGTTCATTATAAATACAGAAGATCAGAATTCGGTAGCTTCGTACACATTCCTTCAGAAAACCACCCTAGAAGCTCAAATATTTCAAAACATGAAGTTAGACTTATTTTCCAATCACATTCCATATGCTGAGGATGTTTAAAAAAAAACACAAAAACAAAATGGCAGTACCAGACTGAGCTATCAAGAAGTATTTTAAATATCAGTATCAGTATTTTGTGAAAAGGATGGTGTTCCTGGTGTGTGTGTGTGTGTGTGTGTGTGTGTGTGTATGTGCGTGTGTGTATGTACACATTTGCATACGAATACTTGTGTACGTGCATGTACAGTATGTATGTGTGAGTGAACATTCACCCATGAGTGGGTGTGCACATGTGTGTATACGTATGAATATGAGTGTGTACTGTGATTGGGGGGTGAGGAGGGTTTGACTGCCGATGATATAAACGAAGCATGCGGTTCTTCAGGCCGACACGGCTTGCTAAAGAAAGAACGGAGAAAGCAGAGTGGAAAATGGATGCCTTTCTCATAGTCCAAGCACTGTGGTGAAAAATGAAAGGAGCTGTGTGTCCTTCGCTCTTGTTAGCGGCTAAATAAAACCACTGCAGAGCGCGCACACACACACACGTTCATTTTTCAGGAGTCCTTTACCACTGCCGCTGCTGTCCACTGCACCTGGAAGGCTGGGGAGACCCAATCAGAGGCAACGCAGGTGAGGAGGAGGAGCCTAATTCTACTAGCGTCTCCTGCTAGCCACGCCCAGCCCAACGACTCTCACTGCGCGGGGAGCTGCATTTAACGGGGCGGACACTACAGCGCACAAATCTCAAATCCGAAAATGGACTGTATCTGGGCCATTTGCGGATGCGTGTCTGCCGTCGGAAACTGACATGAATGGAGGTGTTATTGGCATAAATGACCAAACATGGCCGTCCACTTCTCCTGCAGTGATCTTCATTCCGGATACTGGAGGGCCGCAGGGTCTGCTGGTTTTTGTTGTTACTCAGCACTTAACTGATTAATTAAAGCAGCCGATTACACAGTTAATTCACCTCACTTGGTTTCATGGGTCTGAATTGGTTGCTGATATTAAGGTGAAAACAAAAACCAGCAGACCTTGCGGCTCCCCAGGACCAGGGGCCACATGTATAAACAGTGCTGAGCAGAAAAATGCCAGATGTCAGAAAAAAATGCCAGAAAAATTCAGATGTATAATATAACATGTGCTGTGAGAATCTACGTACCTCTGCACACGATGGACACCATAAATACGCAATGTTTGTGTGATATGGCGACACCATGACAGAAAGGCAGATGTAGAAAATGCAAAACTTTTTAAAGCAGATTTCCGACTTTCACCCTGAGCGTTCTTTTACGCATTCTTTTACTCAGAGTTTTATACATGTGGCCCCAGGTAGATCACTGCTCTAAAACTTCAAAACCCAGAAACCCTCCCTCTGCACCCCCACTGCCTGTGAATCTTCTGCCTGCTTTTACAGTAGTTTTTCCGCTAACCTAAATTCAACAACCCAGCCTGCTATCAGTTCCGCCACCCATTCATTTAAGTACCCAGCACTCAATGTAGTCCTAAATGTGTTACATTGTGGGGCCCGTTGTGTACATTGTGGGGCCCGTTGTGTGCGCAACGTGAGCGGGTCCTCCCGACCTCGACACCATCCGTGAGGCCCCCTTGGGGGCCCTCGAGGTTGGGATCTTGGGCTTATTTCCAGCACATGGACAGGTCGCCACTAAATCAAAAGGGTACATGTAGGTCAGGGCTGTTGGGGAAGCGAGAAGGTCTTTGTATAAATAAGGCAGATAGCAGAATGCTCCGCGCTGAAATATTCACACAAGGGGCTCCAGCACCGAACTGAGAAAGACCCGTTTTACATTATTCACGGGCCTTCACCCCCCCACGTCGGATACTCTCCCATCTCGTCGGGGGACTGTGGTCTTGTACCGCGAGAATAAAATAAGAATCTCATAAAAGCACATCTTAGGTCAACAGACCACCAAATAACCACCCACACTTCTCTCTGCGGGTCATTTTTTATTTCCCGTACTGTCCTTCCATTGATGGATATATGCAATGATAGACCGATCAGTCGATTAGTGCATTGTGCATTTGCTCCAGCTTATTTACTTGAAGGATTTTCACTGAAAGAATAACCAGGGGAGGAGAAAGGGAAAGCCTGGGTGTGGAAATCCAGCGCGGAACGGGGCTTCGCATCACTGTTCATAAGCTGTTCATATGCTGTGCATACACTATTTATAAGCTGTTCATAATCTGTTAATATGTTGTTCATATGCTGTTTATAAGCTATTCATATGCTGCACATGTAGACGTGACTGAGAATTATCGTGGTCGGGTGTCGAGGGACCAGGGCCAAGCTCCGTGTGAAGCAACTGATGTCCATCGGTGGCCGGCAGACAATGAAGACATCACTGCCAGCAGTGAATAAAACACAAAAGCAGAGAGAACAACCAGAGGGCCAATCAAGACAAAGGTATTATCCCAACCAGAGGGCCAATCAAGACAAAGGTATTATCCCAACCAGAGGGCCAATCAAGACAAAGGTATTATCCCAACCAGAGGGCCAATCAAGACAAAGGTATTATCCCAACCAGAGGGCCAATCAAGACAAAGGTATTATCCCAACCAGAGGGCCAATCAAGACAAAGGTATTATCCCAACCAGAGGGCCAATCAAGACAAAGGTATTATCCCAACCAGAGGGCCAATCAAAACAAAGGTATTACCCTCTTAAAGTCACAGTAAACAGAGGGGTGGGAGAAACAGGAGATAGACCTCAGAGACCTATTAACTGAAGTGTCCTTCTGCAGTCCTCAGTGTGATTTTAATGACAAGGCCACTCTCCGCCATTACCGCTAGTATTTCCACACAATTCCCCATGTGTGCAGAGAGAGGCAACATAACGTGGTCCATTCCAGCTGTAAGTACAACATAAACCCTTCCACTAACCTGGAGTCCATTCTGAATGAAAGATCTAGATCTCACTTAAGGAACACTTCCGTAAAATGTGGCAATTTCCTTGAACCAGAAAAATGGCCTGTGCCTTAAGTTTTTTTTTTTTTTTCTCTCTGAAAGAAGTCAATAAGTATTGAAAAATGGACCCAAGAGAAAGTGATTAGTTTAATGTGGCGAACACACACCAATTATATGGCAGTTTCCAAGGTGATTTATACACACTCGCTATGTCCAAATAAATCACCTTCCCAAGGGTTTATTTTCTCATAGATGCACCCTAAGTGACTTTTTATACGTCTTTACTGGATCCTGCCTTTCTCTACTGGATATGGACTCTCCCGCCATTAAATCAGTAGAAGCCGGATTAGATATCGGCCCCTCCACAACCTACAAAGGGTAGTGCGTGCGTGCGTGCGTGCAGTCGCTTTAACATGCCTTGTGTAACCCCCGTTAAACCACAGGGCTGATTATACTGTTTCCTCCATTAAGCCCACTGTAGCCTTGTTTTCATTCCCTAAAAATATAAGCGACAGACAGCCTCACACAGACACAAATACTGCAGTACTGACCACCACCACCAGGGGAGTCTGTGACGAGAGGATACCGTTCCCGACTGGGCCCGGCAGTTTAATATCACTTCACCCTGTGTGCGACTCCTGTGCAATCATTACTACGCACACACTCATGCACACACACACACACACACACACACACACACACGCACACACTCATGCACACGTACGTACATACATACACGCACACACACAGACACACACACACACACACACACATACACTCATGCACATGTACATACAGGCACGCACACACACACACACACACACACACACACACACACACATATGCATGCCAGCACACACATACATGCACACACACACACACACACACACACACACACACACTTCTATTAAGTCCATTTTTTAATTAAAATGTATTCTGAGTATCCATACACAACAGCAAAAACATGCATATGCTTATACCTCATGCATATACTTCATATTACTTCAGTAGTAATGATTATAATAAGAGGGCTTTTGGGAATTTCTTTGAAATATGGAAAATGTTGAAGGCATTTTATTGAACAAATGAGATCATTATACCTACTTGTACATCATGTACCTGCACTCAAAATCAGAAATATGTTCAATCTGTACATTTCAACCCCTGAAGATCATGAACATAATTCCCATCAAGTGACATTAGGCAAATCAGCGCAGAAATAATTCCACTGTACTCCATAGCTCAAAGCAACAGCTGTGAAGACTGAACTGGATGTATAATGCATGTGTGGAATGGGGTTTAGGGTAGGGTCACATTGCAGAGCAGATGCATGAGTGTAACAGCTGTGCCACAGAGGCGTCCGTCGTGGTTTTATTATATTTTTGCTCCCGAGCTGCTTCTGTCATTCAGATCGCAAGGAAAAGCACATCGCAAAAAGCAGCACATAGCTATATACTGCACACATAGGCATGCATAAAGGACATCTTGCAAGTGTGTGTGTGTGTGTGTGTGTGTGTGTGTGTGTTTATCCAGTCACACAAATTAATATAAAAACACGGGATGAAACTGATGGCCTAAGACGCTTCCATCTGAGAATGTGGCAAAAAAGCAATCAGTTTGGATTTCTTGAGACAAACCACATCAGAAAGAATGCATGAATGGTAAATTCACAAATTGGGGAGGATTCCAGTTAGATTCCCGTTCGGCTGTGATATAACGCAATGATGATTACGGTCTCACATTCCGTCTAGCGTTTGATTATTCCTGGAAAAGTCACCGAAAACGTTCCAGGCATGTCACGCACAAGCTTAATGGCACAAACCATTGATGGTTATCATTCAACTAAGAAAGAAAACTTAATGAAGGATAATGAAGGATAGTGCTCAAATACATTTTGAGAATGTTCCAACTAAAAGCATTTAAATAGCAGGGCTGTTTAATATTGAAAACATTACCAATTCAATTTAAATGATTGACTATTCGCAATTCATATTATTTTTACATTACATTAAATGACAATTATTTGGCAGACACTTTTATGGATTAACAAAACTGAATAATGTTGAAATTCTGTGCTTGCAATGTCGCTTGTGACTGAAAGCTAACCTTCAAGGGACATCCAGGAATATGAACAGATGTAAATACTGTGAACATTTACCCTGAGAATGAAACACGGCTAGTCTGGAGCCTCCTGCCAGACAGATCACATCAGAAAAAAACAACAGGATCTTTCTGTTCCCAAAAGGCATGCTCTACTCCGCACATCAAAAGAGCAAAGCGAGGATCCTAACCAATAAACACCTCCGTCCTACCGAGAGGAAAAACACCGTCAGGCTTCTCACGTGAACTCAAAAGACCTGGCAAACATTGAGCATCAGTTTCTGAGATTACAGCTCCCTGGACATACCCCTGGTTTGGAGGCTAGGCTCCCTATCTACTTTGATGATCCCAGTGTTGAACAGTGGGAACGTTTGAAATCGCCAAAAGAAAAGTCTTTTTTTTTTGCCCCTGTCCCAACTTTTTTTGGAATGTTTTGCAGGCATCAAATTCGGAATTAGCGTATATTTACAAAAATCTATTAAAGTTGATAAGGTAAAACATTAAATATCTTTTGGTTGTACTGTTTTCAATTAAATATATGTAAAAGAGAATTTACAAATCACTGCTTTCTGCTTTTATGTGCATTTTACATACTGTCCCAACTTTTTGGGAATTGGGTTTTTTTTACATGAGCGCTTGTTCTTGACTTGTGGAAGGCAGAATAGATACCGTGCTCATGTAAAATCTCCCGGAATCATCAAGGCAATCCCTCAAGCTGGGCCTCAAGCTCTTTCTTAGCCTCATTGGAGTTCGGTCCGAAAAGACTTGAAGGGAACATGACGCCTGGAATCCCGTAAGCCTCTCGACTCAACGGAAATAAGAAACAATGACAAAAGAGTATTGTTGTAAATCCGAGATGAATTAGCTCCATAAGCCAGTTAAGCAGCTGTGCTTTAAATGGAAATCGTATAGCGACGCAGCACAAGAGGCGTTATGCCTAGCACTGCCTAGCAGGGGCACTGATTATCCCAAGCAAACCTCATTATAGTTCCAGTTGAATACGGATTCTTTGCATAGAGAACAAATAGCACTGTAAGCCAAGTTTACATGCACACTGACAGGTCAAATTAACTGAGTGGGTCTGTCCTCAGAAGTTATATGTTCACTTTCCATGTGAGGTGTTGTTGATATACCCTAAAGGCCAATTCATAGTTGCCAAAAAAATAAAAGTACACATAAGGACGTCCGCAGGGTCTGTGCAGACCTTAATGACATCATAGCAGGCCCAAAACGGATCCTGAGTACCTTCTGCGTGCCATAATCTTCTTCCGTGAAGGACTCCATTGCTGTTTGCAATTTGCACACGAAAATGATGGGAAATGTAGTCTACAAAGGGGGGTTGGTACGCTCGGAAAATTCTGCGGCAAAAGTCTGCGGTAAATCTGGTGGGCTGTCCGTCCGCGTACGTGTCTGCTCCATGTTTTAAACACTTTACCTTTATGTCAAGAACATAACCTGCATTCAATTTAAAACGGATAATGGACCCCCCTGTTGAAACCCAAGGCTATCGACGCTTAAGCTCAGAGACACAGAATCACTGTACGAACCGCTGACATTGCAACAGCTGCTGTCCCCCTGCCTCAGTCAAGCAGTGGCTTCCCCCGTGGTACAACTTTAATTGCATTTTAATTTCTCCCCGCTTTTAGATTTCTTTTGAGAGCCGCGACACGGGCCGTTTCTGCCCGGGCATCAGGCCGCCGATCATCCGGACCTCATGAAGGGCCCCACGTTGTCATTCGGGGGCCACGTTTGGAATTAGGTATTAAAAATAACCTTTTAGATGTTAATCAGGTCTCCGGGGTCCTCCCTAGTAAATTATGCAAATATAACATTTGTGGTACATTGCTCATCTTAACCTATGGACGAGACCAGCGAGACAGTGCAGTTTAATTATAGACTCCGCATTATTGCCCACCGCACAGTCCCTCTGCACACTCTCCTTATTATTTATTAATGAAATGCATTAAAATGGGAAGCGTTTCCCCCTCCTTGGGCCCATAAGGGAGCCGCACACCGATTCTAATGGAGTGAAGGGCTGCTTACTAGTTTGTCCACGAGCATCGATAGACTCCAAACTTCTGCGCACGGCTCCCATGATGCCATGCGGTTCTGCATAACTTCCTTCCAGCTGAAAAGATACAGCGCTCTAGTTGTATCATGCAAAACTGCCAGTACGGGAAAAAATAACCTTGGTTCAAATATACTCCAACATTTAAAGAATTCATTATGATACAGTACTACTAAAACTATTTTGCAAAATAAACAGAACAATTTTTATATTACCCACTACTGCATAATAATACACTGCCCGGCCAAAAAAAAAGTCGCACACTCTAATATTTCGTTGGACCCGCCTTTGCTTTAATTACGGCGCGCATTTGTTGTGGCATTGTTTCGACAACCTTATGCAATGTCACAACATTTATTTCCATCCAGAGTAGCATAAGTTTTTGGCTGAGATCTTGTATTGACGACGGGAGAGTCGAACCACTCCGTAAAGTGTTCTCCAGCACATCCCAAAGACTTTCAATGGGGTTAAGGTCAGGAATCTGGTGGCTAATTCATGTGTGAAAATGATTCCTCATGCTCCCTGAACCACTCTTTCACAATTTGAGCCCGATGAATCTTGGCATTGTCATGCTGGCATATGCCCATTGATGGGATAACCTGGTCATTCAGTACATTCAGGTACTTCGCTGACTTCATTTTATTGCTGCATAATGTTGCTGAGCCTAGACCTGACCAACTGAAGCAACCCCAGATCATAACACTGCCTCCAGAGGCTTGTACAGTGGGCACTATGCATGACGGGTGCAATGGCAACTTTTTTTTGGCCGGGCAGTGTATATTGTGAAATAAAAAAACATTATATTGTGAAATATATTCTATATGTTAGCACTGTATAGGTAATGTTTTGTAAATGTGATGTGTGTGGTTACACGTACTAGAAGCTTATGCTAAATTGATGAACATCTAATGCTGTTTATCACATTTGTAAAATTGAATAGCTGTGTGATCTATATCAAAAGGTAATACAGTTGCAAGGAGCAAAAGTCACTCATAAGGATGAAAATATGGTTGTTAAACTTTGGCTTTATCACTTGTTCTTCCATTTGAGATAGCTGCTGTGTTGTGATGATCCAAAATAATTTACCCATCTGTGCACAGGGCATCAGATGTTCTACACTTGTAAAGGAAGGTTTTTAGACATTGTTATTTATTCCCCTGTATAGTATAGCCAGTATTTTTAAGACAGCTGGCACATCTGAAAATCGCACGACAGCTCTGGAGGTACTTTGGCACAGACGTACGTAGGTTACAGCGATTCTGGAGACAAGTTAAATAATGTCTGTTCAATTTCATAAATCTAGGGCTTTGCAACAGATTCACAGGTAAAACTCTTCAAAAAAACTTTGTGACATTTTGGCAACAGAGCACTGCAAGGGGCAACAGAGCGCTGCAAGGGGCAACAGAGCACTGCAAGGGGCAACAGAGCGCTGCAAGGGGCAACAGAGCACTGCAAGGGGCAACAGAGCACTGCAAGGGGCAACAGAGCGCTGCCAGGGGCAGAACGCTGCAAGGGGCAATAGAACGCTGCAAGGGGCAACAGAGCCCTGCAAGGGGCAACAAAGCGCTTCAAGGGGCAACAGAACGCTGCAAGGGGCAACAGAGCACTGCAAGGGGCAACAGAGTGCTGCAAGGGGCAACAGAGCACTGCAAGGGGCAACAGAGCGCTGCAAGGGGCAACAGAGCGCTGCAAGGGGCAACAGAGCACTGCAAGGGGCAACAGAGCACTGCAAGGGGCAACAGAGCGCTGAAAGGGGCAACAGAGCGCTGCAAGGGGCAACAGAGCGCTGCAAGGGGCAACAGAGCGCTGAAAGGGGCAACAGAGCGCTGCAAGGGGCAACAGAGCGCTGCAAGGGGCAACAGAGCACTGCAAGGGGCAACAGAGCGCTGCAAGGGGCAACAGAGCACTGCAAGGGGCAACAGAGCGCTGAAAGGGGCAACAGAGCACTGCAAGGGGCAACAGAGCACTGCAAGGGGCAACAGAGCACTGCAAGGGGCAACAGAGCGCTGAAAGGGGCAACAGAGCGCTGCAAGGGGCAACAGAGCGCTGCAAGGGGCAACAGAGCACTACAAGGGGCAACAGAGCACTGCAAGGGGCAACTAGGAATCAGGACAGACGAAAAGTGGCAGTGACGGCCACGAAAGAACGTGTAAAATTTTAATTGGATGGTCTTAATTAACTGCAAACTTTCACACCTTTGCCAGTCACGTTTAACAGCCTACTTGCAGTTCAATTTAACTAGCTAAACAAAAAAACTAAAAAGCAGTGCCTACTTCAAAGCATTACAATATCTTTGGATAATCGTTTTTGTCATTTTTTTAAGCCGAAAAAGTATGGAAACAGTGTGGTGATTGTTAAGACATCTTGATCCCAGTGAACGGGGTCCTTCAAGGCAACCATGCTACAGCTAAAGTAGTAAATGATTTTTATATTTTGTCATTCCTCAAAATTTGCTTTTGCAATTGAACTTCAGTATCAACTCCTGCTGTGTCCTTGCCTGCTGTAGCAACAAAAATATAGCATCATTCTTGTCCAAATACATCTCCAAACCATAGCGGAGAACAGCGATTGTTAGTTTGATACATTTTCCAGAAGAGAATTACCAGGGAATTATCAAAGCACAGTGCTAAAATACATCAATAGAGGCCTTTTTCTAAACCAGTGAACTTTGTTTGGTATATACAACGTCATATATGATGGGAAGCTAAACTAGTTAGAATTCGAGAGATGCACTATATTGATGTCAGGATCTGTGTGGATTTTAATGCCCCCCACCCCAGGGTATTACTCCGCCTACCTCATTTCCTGTTCCTTTCCCAGGTCTCAGCTGAGGTTATCACATGGACACACTCTGCAGCGCGGCACAGCGCACTCAGCCCCGCCAGCCAATTTACACCAAATAACTTCTCAAACCTGCTGGACGTGCCGATTCATCCAATAAGACCCAGACGAGGTCTGTCAGGAGACGGCGAGGGCCGCCGTCCGCTCTGCCGTGTTCTTAAAGTGCGCCACCCAGTCGATTTCCGTTTAAAAGGTACAGCGATGCGCATTCACAGTCGGTTTGCTGCGCGTGCTAACACAACGCAAACACAAACACAAACGTCAGGCTCAAAGGGCAGCTCTGATGTAGCCAGGGCTGCTTTTTTTGTGGTGCCTGACCTGTCCTGCCTTGGCCTTAACAGCAGTGTGGACCGTAATCAGACTTAATACCCCTGTGTTTGACGCTTTATTTCATGAGTCTGTACTTTGTGTGTGTGTGTGACCGTTTTCCCTGCATGAACACTGGGCATTCTACAGCGTGACCTCAAGGTGAAGGAGAAACAGGTGTGGTCTGGCTGTTCGGTTTAATACAGAACCCCCCTCCCCCCACACTAATCCGCTGTTTCATCCGAGCAGGATCGGGGTAATTAGGTAGTAGCTTGGCGGGAAAGCTGTTTGGCGATGGAATAAACACAGCCACTGTTCACCGCGCACATCGCCGGCGAGGCAAGGTCGTTAGAAATTAATCTCTGCGTGTCGGGCTGCCTCTGCCGCCTCAACGATTGTTCTAATGTTCCAGGAGTGACACGCGCGACGCCGCCAAAATGCGCTTTAACACGGAGAAAGGTTATTTTACGGAAAGGAAGAACGTTGCCAGGTATCCGACATTCGGGAACGAAACGTCGCAGGCTCGTTTCCGTCACAACTCGTAAAGTTTTGTATGTAAATGACCTTTCCCGGTTTTTATCGATCAGTCGACCCTGGTAGGTATTACGCGAGTCAATGATGAAAAACAAAAGCTATCAAGTTCAGAAACGTGTATCCTGGAAGATAAATGTCTGTATAATCGTACTGAAGCCCACATTTGAATTTGTATGTAAAACAGATTCAGAGAAAAAACAAAACAAGCATAAAGTCATAAAAGTCATAGCTGCTCTGTTTGAGATAATAATTGAAAATGCACAACCATACACATCAGACAGCAAAGCAGGAATATAGGGGGAAAAACCCATAAAATTGAATTGGGTGCCCGAGGGTGGCTGTTTCTTGGGAGGGGCTCTTGAAGGGAGTCTAGATACAGTGGAATAATAAGGCTAGGGATAGGGTGGCAGTGTGGCAGTTTAAATAACTGAGCTAGCAACCGGAAGGTTGCAGGTTTGATTCCCAGATAGGAGGACACTGCCGTTGTACCTTTGAGCAAGGCACTAAATCTGAATTGCTTAAGTACACATACAGCTGTATAAATGGATACTATGCAAAAATGCAACAAAAAAAGCTGTTTAAGAATATGTACATATTTCACTATTGTACATCATAAGCACATATTTCACTATTGCACAGCATATGTGCATACAGCATTTCACTAATGGTGCATTAGGAAGACTACAGCACAATGTTCACAAAAGTTAAAGTAGAATACAATGAAGGATGCTCTTTTAAAGAATAAAATCCCCGCAGGTCCGCCCGAAATAGATCAGTGTTAAGTACTGCAGCGTGTAAAAACGTGCCGATAAAAAAAGCCTGCTGATAAAAGACTGCACGTCACACGCAGTAAATCTAAAAATAAGTGTGTGACGAGCTTCTGAGGGACCCCATTGGATAGATGCCATAAAAAGCAGCTTGTTTATTAAAAAAAAGAAGGTATTTCATGTTTGTTTGTTTTTCACCGATACATCACGCTGTGATTGTTAGGCCACTTGTTGCAGAACAATCGTACGTGCTCGAAGGTAAATTATTCAGAACGGCACGTTTGCCAGAGAGAATGGTGCTGTTTTGCATTTTAATGGCGGCTGACGATGATAAAATGCCAGCAGCCAGTGTGCACGCATCCCTTCGTAAAATCAGGACAGCATACGGATGTGATTTGGGATATAATGGTAACATCTCTGTAAAATGCAAGATAAACATCACGTTACATTACAGGCATTTAGCCAGAGTGACTTACTCAACTATTAGCATTTTTACATAGTATCCATTTCTACAGCTGGATATATACTGAAGCAATTCAGGTGAAGTACCTTTAGCTCACAGGTACAACAGCAGTGTCCTACCTGAGAATCAACCGGAGTAATGTAATGTCCACCATTTCTCCATTCAGTCTCACAGTCATTATGTACCCTATATCCATCCACTTCTCCTGTCCTGTCTCAATTTCTCTCCTCTCTTTAGTTCTCCTTCATTCCCTCTCTTCCTCTTCGCAGACAGCGGCTGGATGCCGCCGAGCCGCACAGAAGAGGCCTGTGAGTTCCAGCTCGTTCCTCCAGTGAGTTGTTCATCTTCTGTTTTAAAAGGCGAGCCGCCCTCTTCATTTGTCCTGCTGCTGTGAAACATCCAGGCAGCGAGGCCGACTGCTTTTCCTCTTATCAGTGTGTGAAGTGATGCGAGCGAGCGAGCGAGTGAGCGAGTGCTGATGGGAGCATTCATTCACTCACTCGTACCCCAACAGGACCATGTGACCGATGCCCTTACCTGCACCAGGTCCGAGCCTTTTAACTGTGCGTGTTCCTCTTTATCTTCAAGTGTAATAGGCCCCAGCACATTACACTGATCAGCAAGGGAGAGGCACAAGGTGCGTGTGTGTGTGTGTCTGCATGAATGTGTGTGTGTCTATCTCTCTCTCTCTCTCTCTGAATGTATGTGTGTGTGTGTGTGTGTGTGTGTGTGTGTGTGTGTGTGTGTGTGTGTGTGTGTGTGTGTGTGTGTGTGTGTGTGTGTGTGTGTGTGTGTGTGTGCGTGTGAATGTGTGTGTGTATTACAGCTGATAAGTGTCAGGGAAATAGCAGTGCTGATGAGGGATAAGATGTTTTTGAGATTCTAACACAAATAAATCACTGTCCTGAATATCCACCTCAAGGTGACAAATATGCCGTTTCCATGGAAATTGACCCTCTGAGCTGAACTCTTCTTTTAATCTGCACTGAACTGGTTGAGGAACAAAAAAAAAAACAACAATTCAGGATTAATAACACCCCATGAAATAAGAACTTACAATTAAAACAAGAGGCATGTACCCCGCCCGCGTACAAGAGAGTATCAGTGTGTGTGCATGTATCTGAATGTGTGTGTTTGTGTGTGCATGTTTCTGAATGTGTGTGTTTGTGTGTGCATGTTTCTGAATGTGTGTGTTTGTGTGTGCATGTTTCTGAATGTGTGTGTGTGTGCCTGCATGCATGTGTATGAGTATGTGTGTGTGTGTGTGCCTGCAAGCGTGTGTATGAGTGCGTTTGTGTATGTGTATGTGTGTGTGCCTGCAAGTGTGTGTATGTGTGTGTGTGTGCGTGTGTGTTTGTTACTTTGTTCAGGGAGGATGCATAAAGGGCCAGTCTGTACTGTAGATCCATGTTGAATCATGTGCATAACCATAATTAACCTGAGAGTGGGATATAAGAGGTGAGGAAGAGGATGAGGAAGCTGCTCTGATGTGGGTGTATCCAGGAGATTGGAGTCCTCTCTCCGTCTTCCAGGCTACCTGCTCCAGCTAAAGTTTCTCCCTGCTCTCAGTTGGGTCAGCTGTGTAATTCCTTATAAGGCTGTCAATGCTGGGGACTCTGGCCCTCTTCCCCACCCCCAGGCAACCCCACCCAGAAAGCCACCTAAATAAGCCCCTAGCATGGCGATCCAGACTTAAGCAAAGCCGCCGTGAAATAACGGCCCGCAAGACAAGCGCTGGGCTGGAGCTCCGCCCGCGATCGATACGCACTGCTCTTCCCAGAGAGAGGAACAGCGGAAGAGCTGCTCTTCCCAGAGAGAGGAACAGCGGAAGAGCTGCTGTAGCCACATGAGTTAACGGGTAACAGGTGAGGAGGGGGGCATCGATTATGTCTCAGGATATCCCAGAGAGGGGATGCAGGTGTGTGTGTGTGTGAGAGAGGGAGGGAGGGGAAAGAAATCGATGGAAAAGCTCTTTTGAGATTAGATTTATAATTTTTTTTTGCCGTTTATTATTATTATTATTATTATTATTATTATTATTATTATTATTATTATTATTTTAAACCACACATATGAGGGATGTGTGCTCTGAAATCTCTGGTTTCAGCCAACCAGAAGAATCTCCTGAGCTCATACGAGAGGGAGGATGGAAGAGGGAAGAGGTCCAGCAGCGCATATCAAAGTGAATCTGCTCAGGAGCTCTTGTTGGAAACCCCAGAATGATTACACTTCTCTTAGTTTCTGCATTAACTGCATTGTTAATTAAGCAACTTATAGCTAATACTGATGCCTTCTTAATGAGAACAGCGGTGTCCTGGGGGGAGAATGTTCTGGAATTAATTATGGCATGAAGACGAGGGGAGCCAATCAGCTTCGACCTGCCTTTGTGTGCCCTGGCAGACAGAAATACTGCTCTGAGACTGAAGGACAGAATTAATTAAGTGTGCCACCTCCGGCCTAATATCCAAAGGACTGTGAATGTTGTCGTCGTCGTCTGACAAGCAGCCTTAGCACGGCCTGTGCAGGAAAATAATTTAGCAGCTAAGACATTTTTAGTGCTACGCTACACAAACAAAAGTCCCTCTGTAAGTCTACAGTGGCCCAAAGGTGAAATATCAAGGTCACAGGACAGCGGTGGCATAAGCAGCCAGTCAGCAGAGATTTAGTGTGGTGTTGTTAAACCCAGGGAAGGCCTAGCATCTCGATGAAAAAGAAGAACTTTAAAAACAGTGGCCATTTACTTATTCATGTGTCCATAAACATTATCGCATTTTAATGTCAAATCACAACCTGCGTCTCTTTGGCATATGAAAGCAGTCACTGGGGGGGGGCAAGAGGAGAGGCATTAAAGTTTCATTGCTGGGATGAGGGGAAGGTGGAGGAGAGAGAGAGAGAAGGGAGGAGACAGGAAGAAGTAGGAGGAAAGAGAGAGGGCTGAGTTAGTGACCCCAAGGGGGTCTTCTCCCCTCCATTCTGCCCCCCCAACACAAGCTCCCTCTCCCCTCTCATTTCACACACCTCGAAGAGGAGACGGCGCACAGATTATTCCGGAGACAGGGAAGGGAAATATGCCGTTCCGTTTCTTATCCGCTTTCCCCGCCGTAGAGGCTGTAAATCCCGTCATTGTTTCCCAGGCTGTGAATGAGAGCCCCCACGCCAACCAAGAGAGGTGTGACTGAGCCGAGGCTTCACACTGTCCCTAAGCCCTGTGTCAGACCACGACGAGAATGAGAAGTGCATTTTATTGAAAATACACCACAGAACCGTCACCATGCCACTGTCTGATCGTCCATCGCTGGGTGCCTGACACTAGCGGTAATGCATCCTCCTTTCCTCCACTGCCACCTCCTCTCCTCCGTGCCCCAGAAACCGATCTTTGTGTCCTAATCTAACGTTGCCGAACACATATTAAATACATATTAACGGTTACATATTAATTAAAATCTCGACGCAACCCGCAATGTCAGGTACATTGTATACTGCACATGCAAACACTTGTACTTGAAACGTACAGGCTGTTTCGCATACTTCGGGGTAGGAGACGAGTGGAGGAAAGGAGGTGAGGAGTGGTGGCGTTTCAGGTGGGTTCACCATAAAATGCTTTTTTGAGATCCTGAGATGAAAACCAGCATATAAAACACAGTCCATTATTCAACAGGTGCCTCAACTTAATAAAAAGCAAGAGCAGCAGCCCTTGTGTGGGAGCATCGTTTTTTCAAAGCAGGAAATCAATCACCAGGATGTCTATTAGTCAGAATATGCCACCTGTTCCCAGTGCAGACATGCATGGTCGACTGCGCAGCTGGGTTTTCACAGGGCTTCGCACAGAGCTGCGCAGCTGAAGACAGCTGTTTTTCGGGAGAATCGAGAAGACCCACACGGGTCACTTTAACCAAGCTGCGCGAGAGCTAGCCAGGAGAGCGCAGGGAGCTATGTATCCAGCTGTGTGAGAGCTAGCCAGTGTGCACAGGGAGCTAAGTATCCAGCTGTGTGAGAGCTAGCCAGTGTGCGCAGGGAGCTAATTATCCAGCTGTGTGAGAGCTAGCCAGTGTGCACAGGGAGCTATGTATCCAGCTGTGTGAGAGCTAGCCAGTGTGCACAGGGAGCTATGTATCCAGCTGTGTGAGAGCTAGCCAGTGTGCACAGGGAGCTATGTATCCAGCTGTGTGAGAGCTAGCCAGTGTGCGCAGGGAGCTATGTATCCAGCTGTGTGAGAGCTAGCCAGTGTGCGCAGGGAGCTATGTATCCAGCTGTGTGAGAGCTAGCCAGTGTGCACAGGGAGCTATGTATCCAGCTGTGTGAGAGCTAGCCAGTGTGCGCAGGGAGCTATGTATCCAGCTGTGTGAGAGCTAGCCAGTGTGCACAGGGAGCTAAGTATCCAGCTGTGTGAGAGCTAGCCAGTGTGCACAGGGAGCTAAGTATCCAGCTGTGTGAGAGCTAGCCAGTGTGCGCAGGGAGCTATGTATCCAGCTGTGCGAGAGCTAGCCAGTGTGCACAGGGAGCTAAGTATCCAGCTGTGTGAGAGCTAGCCAGTGTGCGCAGGGAGCTAAGTATCCAGCTGTGTGAGAGCTAGCCAGTGTGTGCAGGGAGCTAAGTATCCAGCTGTGTGAGAGCTAGCCAGTGTGTGCAGGGAGCTATGTATCCAGCTGTGTGAGAGCTAGACAGTGTGCGCAGGGAGCTAAGTATCCAGCTGTGTGAGAGCTAGCCAGTGTGCGCAGGGAGCTATGTATCCAGCTGTGTGAGAGCTAGCCAGTGTGCGCAGGGAGCTAAGTATCCAGCTGTGTGAGAGCTAGCCAGTGTGTGCAGGGAGCTAAGTATCCAGCTGTGTGAGAGCTAGACAGTGTGCGCAGGGAGCTAAGTATCCAGCTGTGTGAGAGCTAGCCAGTGTGCGCAGGGAGCTATGTATCCAGCTGTGTGAGAGCTAGCCAGTGTGCGCAGGGAGCTAAGTATCCAGCTGTGTGAGAGCTAGCCAGTGTGTGCAGGGAGCTAAGTATCCAGCTGTGTGAGAGCTAGCCAGTGTGTGCAGGGAGCTATGTATCCAGCTGTGTGAGAGCTAGCCAGTGTGCACAGGGAGCTATGTATCCAGCTGTGTGAGAGCTAGCCAGTGTACGCAGGGAGCTAAGTATCCAGCTGTGTGAGAGCTAGCCAGTGTGCGCAGGGAGCTAAGTATCCAGCTGTGTGAGAGCTAGCCAGTGTGTGCAGGGAGCTATGTATCCAGCTGTGTGAGAGCTAGCCAGTGTGCGCAGGGAGCTAAGTATCCAGCTGTGTGAGAGCTAGCCAGTGTGTGCAGGGAGCTAAGTATCCAGCTGTGTGAGAGCTAGCCAGTGTACGCAGGGAGCTAAGTATCCAGCTGTGTGAGAGCTAGCCAGTGTGCACAGGGAGCTATGTATACAGCTGTGTGAGAGCTAGCCAGTGTACACAGGGAGCTAAGTATCCAGCTGTGTGAGAGCTAGCCAGTGTAC
>CM056378.1:6528928-6573928 GCA_029718625.1 Synaphobranchus kaupii
TGCCAGGCTGCATATCATTGACGTTTCCCCACTAACGCTGACTATGAAGTTAGAGGCGATTGGACAGGTGGCTCTGTCTGAAATTCAACACCTTTTCTGTAATGTTCATGTTCCACGCAACACATAGACGAGTCGAATAACAAAACAGTATGCTTGGTGAGGAGATGGTTCGCCTTAAGCACCCACACCTCCAGTGACGTTATTATTCACACCAAACAGGAGGGAGGGTTGGGAGTGCCAAATGAGGAATGGATCGACGCTGCCTCAAGGCTCTCTCTGTTGAGCATGCTGAACAGTGATGATAAAACAGGCAGAGAGCTTTCTTAGAGCCTCTATCTTTCTGGATGAGGCGTCGCAAGGTTCCTCGAGCCAGCGAGTCTGATCCAGGCTTTCTGTGCCTCCACAAGAAACCCAACGGCGAAATGGACACACGCTCTGCTGGCTTCGGCGTCTGGTCAGATTGGCCTGACCGAAATGACCTCTTGTGTTTGGACAGGAGTAATTCTGGAGTGGGCACAGGCTAACCCTTGGACTGCTACAGTTTCAGGGGACATTATACCTGACCGGCTCACTAGTGCAAGAGCAACTGTTGGAAACTGTTGGCATCTGCTAACGCCCGGAGGCTCCTTATGGGCTCAACAACCCAAACAACAACACTGGACTAGTTCACATTCACAGGGAAAACTAGCATGTCTTCCAACTGCCTCATCATTCTGTATCACATTCTGTATTTATCAATATTGCAACTTATCAGGTATATTGTCACTTTCACCTGTTAAAGCGAGATTGCAGGGTCTACCATCTAGAGCCCTGGTATTCAAATCACGGTCCTCGAGGGCCGAATACTGCTGGTTTTCCACCCTCCCTTTACCTGGGAGGTCAGGTGTGAAGACAGTCTGGCCAATCACTAGCACTCATTGTTCAGTTAATAACCTGGGAGAAAGAAAACCAGGGCCAGACTTGGATTTGAGGTCCAGATTTGAATATCCATGATATAGAGTCAATCTCTCTATCTGGTTTCCTGATTCTCAGCTACCTCACTGCTTGCACTATGATCATGAACACATTACTGAATCCCTCTAACATATTCTAAATGGCTTTGTATGTGTAGCATACAAAGGGTTGTATGTAGCAAGGCATGATGGGATCGTGAACCTGTTAGTGAAGGACCTATTGCCGTTAGTTCCATCTGTAAGAATATACAAGCATTCCCGATTCAACCATGTTCAACCTTTGCAATAATGATTCTGGCATATTCTATAATGCGTCTGCTAATTCTCCAGATGTTGTTGTTGTTGATGAGGAAAACGTAGCTGTTGGCTCTATTTTTGACTCCAGGCTAGAAGAGACCTTCCTCACTCAGGTACTGAAGTGTAAGCCTCAGGTGTCAGCTCCAAAACAACTTGGATATGAATGTAGATTACTATTATTTATATTTGGTAGCCATGGCAATGTCCACAGACTAGTGTTAAGCGATCTGCAACTGGCTGGAATGTTAAAATCGTGGGTAAAGCAGCTGGCAAGATATTGCTCCATGTCAGAAATTACAGGTAGCCGCCATATCTGGAGGTGGCGCTGTTACCTACACCCTTAATGAGCCTGCAAGTGTCCATAACATTACTGTGTACTGTTACCTATACCCTTATACCCATTGCCTAACTTTATCTTAATAAAACAAAAAAAACATGCTTTAAATAAGACAAACCAGATGTGTTCAAGAGAAAGAGCTTTTTTTAAGGAACAGGTGAAAACAGAGCCAACAACCAAATTGACACATCTGCTCTGGCGTAAATCCGGGTGTAAAAAGTGGCATCTCTCTAGAGTTAACAGTGTTTAAAATGCATTGTAAATGTAGCCAAACCGCTAGTTTGGTGTAGCATACTCGGGAAGAATGACAAGGGTGCTGAGTGCTTGCTAACTGCAACAGAACCATCATTTATTTGACTGTAATTGCCCGTTATGCAATGGTTACATCGTGGTTCTAAATAACAAGAACATACATATTGCACACATGTTAAAAGTGCAAATGACAGCGATATTTAGCAATCTGACAACGTGAAGAAGTTGAAGAGTCCCATCTGCCTCACCAAGCCCAGCGCCTTGAGCGTATTTCCTGACATGTGAAGAGCACAACGCCGGAGCTATTTCCTGAGTGGGAACAGATTGCCCTAGTTTCTCTGGGTCTGTACCGCTATAACCACGGCAGGCTGCGGCAAACCAGTGAAATATCCAACCTTTTCCTTCCCCCCATTTGAAAAGACCAATCGCAACTACAGCCTCTCAACTAGAGAGGAAATCTTGCACCTTACATTTCCACAGTTGACTACAAGCACACAGCTAGCTGAATTGCCCACTACTGTGGTAAATTGAGGTACAAGGCCTTTAAATCAGACGGCAGACGGAGATCCCTGTGAAGGTCATCCTTCCTTACCTGTCTGTCACCCTCCTCCCTGCACCTTGTTTTCTCTCTCCACTGCCTACCTTTCCCTCTCATCCATCCATCCATCCATCCATCCATCCATCCATCCATCCTATTGACCTCTCTCACCCACTCCTCCCTCTTTCACTCATTATTACCTCTGCCTCTTCTCTTCCTGGTCCCCTCCCTCATTCATCCTCCTTCTTCCATTATTTCTTCTTCGCCTCTTTTTAGCCTTGTACACAGGAGCATGTGCAAAGCGTGGTGGGATTGTTGAGCCCCGGAACCCAGGGATGTCAGAGGTGCCATAATTGGGCCCCTGTCCCCTAGCCTCTAACTTTTAGATGACAAAAACAAAGAGGCAAAACAAGTATGTGGGCTACCTGTACACACAGTGTACGCGCACTGTATACACACACACACACACACACACACATAGCAGCATGTTTTTAGCCATCAACATCCACAAGCAAAACAAGAGAAGCAGTTGTGGCTCAGTGCAATAAAGCTAATAGCCATGTTTTGGTGACATTCCCCTGAACTGTGTGGTATAGGGATATGCATTAAATTAATGATTCAGGTGTATGTGGGATTTAATAAAGAATTATTCAGGTGTATGATGGTGGGATTTAATAAAGAATGATTCAGGTGTATGTGGGATTTAATAAAGAATGATTCAGGTGTATGATGGTGGGATTTAATAATGAATGATTCAGGTGTATGTGGGATTTAATAATGAATGATTCAGGTGTATGATGGTGGGATTTAATAAAGAATGATTCAGGTGTATGTGGGATTTAATAATGAATGATTCAGGTGTATGTGGGATTTAATAATGAATGATTCAGGTGTATGTGGGATTTAATAAAGAATGATTCAGGTGTATGTGGGATTTAATAAAGAATGATTCAGGTGTATGTGGGATTTAATAATGAATGATTCAGGTGTATGTGGGATTTAATAAAGAATGATTCAGGTGTATGTGGGATTTAATAAAGAATGATTCAGGTGTATGTGGGATTTAATAAAGAATGATTCAGGTGTATGTGGGATTTAATAAAGAATGATTCAGGTGTATGTGGGATTTAATAAAGAATGATTCAGGTGTATGTGGGATTTAATAAAGAATGATTCAGGTGTATGATGGTGGGATTTAATAAAGAATGATTCAGGTGTATGTGGGATTTAATAAAGAATGATTCAGGTGTATGTGGGATTTAATAAAGAATGATTCAGGTGTATGTGGGATTTAATAATGAATGATTCAGGTGTGTGGGATTTAATAAAGAATGATTCAGGTGTATGATGGTGGGATTTAATAAAGAATGATTCAGGTGTATGATGGTGGGATTTAATAAAGAATGATTCAGGTGTATGATGGTGGGATTTAATAATGAATGATTCAGGTGTATGTGGGATTTAATAATGAATGATTCAGGTGTATGATGGTGGGATTTAATAAAGAATGATTCAGGTGTATGTGGGATTTAATAATGAATGATTCAGGTGTATGTGGGATTTAATAATGAATGATTCAGGTGTATGTGGGATTTAATAAAGAATGATTCAGGTGTATGTGGGATTTAATAAAGAATGATTCAGGTGTATGTGGGATTTAATAATGAATGATTCAGGTGTATGTGGGATTTAATAAAGAATGATTCAGGTGTATGTGGGATTTAATAAAGAATGATTCAGGTGTATGTGGGATTTAATAAAGAATGATTCAGGTGTATGTGGGATTTAATAAAGAATGATTCAGGTGTATGTGGGATTTAATAAAGAATGATTCAGGTGTATGTGGGATTTAATAAAGAATGATTCAGGTGTATGTGGGATTTAATAAAGAATGATTCAGGTGTATGTGGGATTTAATAAAGAATGATTCAGGTGTATGTGGGATTTAATAATGAATGATTCAGGTGTGTGGGATTTAATAAAGAATGATTCAGGTGTATGATGGTGGGATTTAATAAAGAATGATTCAGGTGTATGATGGTGGGATTTAATAAAGAATGATTCAGGTGTATGATGGTGGGATTTAATAATGAATGATTCAGGTGTATGTGGGATTTAATAAAGAATGATTCAGGTGTATGTGGGATTTAATAAAGAATGATTCAGCTGTATGTGGGATTTAATAAAGAATGATTCAGGTGTATGTGGGATTTAATAATGAATGATTCAGGTGTATGATGGTGGGATTTAATAACAATGTGAAATGGTTCATGTGTTTGCATACTGAACGGTTCCTGCTTATTCCAGAAATAAGCACAATCAGGAGACCAAGAGAATAAGGCTTGCCCGGGTCTCTCATAATAGAACAGAGCTTAAGCGAAGTAACAATTATAAATAATATGTTCACATCATGTCGTCACGTTTGATTCCTTCTTCTGCTGCCTGCCGATAGTTATTCACACAAGCACATGGCCTTTGGGTTGGTATACAGTGCAGTATGTGACTTGTCTGCATCACTGAGTCATGAAATCACCTTTTGAAAGAGGGTAGGAATAAGACAAACCTCTAAAGACTTCCCTGTCTGCTGCAAGATAATAATGTTCATTATTAAATCAGCGACTTTAATGTTCTGGGTGGAAAACAACAGGGGGCCTGTATATAGTTTATTTAAAAAATATATTTATATAGAATTGTCTGTGTTGACTCAACCACAGAAATTAAATCACCGTTTTGTCTCAGGAAATAACAGTGGTTTACTTTTTACGACCGGAGTGCTTATCCTGACTGCAAGGAATTATGCTCAGAAATGTCTCTTACAGTGTTTTTTTGCATGGTATTTTGTCATAACGTTACTGGTTAGCCCTGCGAAGCTTCAAATCAGGTTGATTTGCCTTCCAGAGACGAGAGCCTCCCTGGGAGAATTGCACTGAGTTTGCCGTTTTTTCTGGAGGGCTTCCTACCAGTCCACAATCACACCAGTGTCTGAACTTGATCCACCACAAAACTACCCAATGATCCTCACTCTATTTTATCTCCACAACACGACTGGACAGGAAGAGCCCATAAAATTGTTTCTGGTGCGGTTTACTCAGTTTCTCCTCAACAAAAAGAGATACCGTCACAGCAGAGCACAGCACCACAAGTCTTTTTGTTAAAAAAACTTTTCAGAGTTCTAGAACTCCACTGCTTTGAATTACCAGTAGTGATTGCTACATCAGCATTAGAATGTTCAGTTAAGAGCATTCTAATCCATATTTGTGATCTTACACCTTAAAAGGTGTAGCACCTTAGCAGCTTGTGGTTGTTCCCGAGGACAGCAAATGAAGGATTCAAGGGTCCATAACTTTATAATGAGAGAGACCATTTGAACTGGCATATTTTTGTTAAAAGTAGGAAAGCTTCCAAAGGAATCGCAAGGACTTGAGAAAGTTATGGCTTCCACCGAACAGATGATCACTGAACATCCCTACTCCAGTGCAAAGGAAACACACCTAAGAGGATGTGATTCAGTAAGTGTCTCCACTCTGTGGGAGGTGAGGAGGGCTGTGGTGTAGATTGGGCGGGAAGGTTACCTCAACACGGAGTCAGGGCTTATCGACAGGAAACGATGAATTACAATCTTGAAAAATTCACCACATGCTGGGAGGGCTTAGCGGGCCTAGTTATCAGCAGGGAAAAAAGACAGAACGGCATTTGAAAAGAGCACATGGCTAAGAAATGTTTAATCAGAATCACACTGGGTCTTATTCAACCACGGAGAGAGGAGAGGAGATGAGAGAGGAGAGATGGAGAGCTGTGTTTTATAGTAATGGGCTTTTTCTGTGTATGCATTATTGAGGTGTACCATCTTTATCCTCCCTGGGAAAGGCAATCAGTCCATCAGGACCTCTGTCCTAAAGGCTCAATGCTTCTTTTCAATTAACAGCAAGATCCTTTGGGGAAAAAATACACCCACCCCAAAAAAAACAAAAAAAAACACTTGACTTGAGGTAAACAGGCTCAGGCCAAGATGGAATGAAGTAATGGTTTCACTTCTCCCTCTGGCCTTTCCCATGTGGAATCTCCTTCCCTCGATCGGACTAGGCTCCGCCCATACACTCCCGACAGGCCGTCCTCTCCTCCCATTACTCATCACCACCTCCATCCTCCTCCTCCTCCTCCTCATCGCCTGCCAATCATCGGTCAACCCGATCTGTGCGAAAGCCCCTCATTACGCAAATTACTGATACTCTCCGATTACGCGGTTACGATACTGCAGCCGCACCAGAAAGCGCAGGCTCTCTTTATTTTCAGCTCTCGTCAGTACGCTATATTTGCTTCAGGAAGCGTGACTGAAATAGCAAATCTGCATTCTCTGGGGATTCTCTTTTTCTTTCTGATAACTGTAGGGGACTGAAACAAAATCAGAGGACATGATATACAGCAAACATGCATACTTATAATATTAGAAATATAGCACGATAGCCTCTCTCTCTAGCCTCACCCCTCCCATAATTGCTTTCTGTCTCTCCCTCCTTTTTCTCAAGTAGAGGAAGTGATGGATTCTGCTTTTCAGGAAGTGGCAGTGGACACTGTGAAACAGCAGCACTCCTAATAAACACACTCTCGGTTTGGGGAAGGGGGGAAGTCAAGGAGAATGGGAAATGGCCATTAGTTCAACGAAGAATAAATCAAATCAATTTCCGCTTCGTTCTGGTACTGCAGGCTAGGCCAAATAACTTTTTTTTTGTTTGTTTTTAGACAAAAACAAGACAAGAGAACTACCAAGGACAATACCCAGGGTGGCTTTGGGTACTCACTCTCGATGCGTTTCAGGATGTGTAGTGCCATCCAAACACATCAGATGTAGTTGAGCATGTACGTTATGGGGCAATGTTTCATTACTCTTATCTCCAGATGAGAAAGTAACAATGCAGTAATTACATTAACCTCTGCATTAAATTTTTTTTAATGAAAAACTACATTTCCCAGCTGTTGCAGGGGCCTAATATTCACTCCAGTAGTATGAGCTGTATACATTTCCATGTAAGCCCCTCAAAGAGCATGAAGGGGAACAAGGCAGTGGAGATGAAAATGGCTTCCCCCCTCAAATCTCTAATTGCCACAGGATTTCATATCTGTGTGGAATGAGAATGTCGATTTCCATTAGAACCCAGAGGCTGGTCGGCGGCCTGCGCAGAGCCAGGAAACACACCCGGCTGTTTCTCACACACAGTGCCCAGTGTTGTTTAACTGTGCCTGGGCTGCGATGGGGAGGGGGGGGGGGAGTGGACTCTCAGGTGATAATGGAACAAGCTCTGCTGATTGTCTTTATTGATCAGCTGCATTCCTGCCCCGAGACGTCGTTCAGCAGAGCGCCAGGGTCATCGCTGCTGCCCTTAGGGTTTTTACAAAAGATACATCTTTTACCCAGGCCCCGCCCCCTCCTTTACCCTGCCAGTGGTGTTCTTTCATGTGATAGGAGGAACTGAGAGAGAGGGAAAGAGAGAGAGAGAGAGAGAGAGAGAGAGAGAGGGAGAGGGAGAGAGAGAGAGGGAGAGGGAGAGGGAGGGAGAAAGGGAGAGGAAGAAAGAGAGAGGGACAGGGAGAGAGAGAGAGAGAGAGAGAGAGAGAGAGGGAGACGGAGGGAGAAAGAGGGAGAGAGAGGGAGGGAGAAAGAGAGAGGGAGAGAGGGACAGGGAGAGGGAGGGAGAGAGAGGGAGAGGGAGAGAGAGAGAGAGAGGGGGGAGGGAGAGGGAGGGAGAGGGAGGGAGAGAGAGAGAGGGAGAGGGAGGGAGAGAGAGGGAGAGGGAGGGAGAGAGAGGGAGGGAGAGAGAAAGTGAGAGAGAGAGAGAGAGAGATAGAGAGTCTCAGTGTCTTGAGTAAAAATCAGATTGCTTTCTCCCAAAACATCGAACTTCAGATCACATTTACACCCTACACACCCTAATACAGCAAAACATCAAAATTAACAAAATAAAAATATTTGCCTGCTTCATAGACTTTAAAAAGTAATTTGATTCAATTTGGCATGATGGATTATTGTTTAAACTTCTCCATAATGGTGCTGGGGGAACAAGGCTGTGGAGTGAGACAGGGATGGAGCTTGAGTCCAACATTGTTCAATATTTACATCAATCACTTTGCATGATACTGAAATGAAGTCCCTGCTCTATGCAGATGACTTGGTTCTGTTGTCTACCACAGAACAGGGTTTACATCAGAGCCTGTCACTCTTAGAGCAGTACTGTCAGAGATGGGCACTGACAGTTAATCTGGACAAGACCAGAGTTATGGTATTCCAGAAAAAAGCCAGATCTCAGGGAAACAGATACCGCTTCACCCTAGATGGCTCTGTGCTACAGCACTGCACAAGCTATACCTACCTCGGATAAGTAATAAGTGCATCAGAGAGCTTTAGCCTGCCAATAAATTATTTTAAAGGAAAAGCTTGTAGGGCTTTTTATGCAGTAAAAACAAAATTCTAAAATACCCATAAGAATTTGCCTCAAAATTTACAATTCAATCATAACTCCTATATTATTATATGGGACCGAAGTATGGGGTCCCCTTTCCAATCCTGAATTTAAAAAATTGGGACAATAACCCTGCAGAAATATTTAAATTAGAATTCTCCAAAAACATTTTACATACTCATAGAAATGCACCAAATAATGTATGCAGAGCTGAACTGGGCCTATTCCCTTTGAATATTCAAATTCAAAAAAGAACAATACAATTCTGGTACCACTTAGACCAGTCAGACCAGCACTCACTGAATATACAGCCCTACTGAGCAGTAGGTTCTCCCAAGACAAGGACCCCCTGGATCAACTGGCTCAGAGGCTCATTAAACAGAGCCACAATGAAATACTTGAGCCTCAGAACCAAATCAGAAATCGAAACCATCTCAAAAATATATTTAAAACAATAGATCTTGATTTGAAAAACAAATACACAGAAAATTGGAAATATTAACTAAAATATCAAAACAAACTCAATTGCTATCAGGCCCTAAATAGAATAAATATAAATATTCTATAAAATAGAATAAATATAAAGCAATATAAACATAATATTACCAAGAACAACAACACAGGTGTGTGTGTGTGTGTGTGTGTGTGTGTGTGTGTGTGTGTGTGTGTGTGTGTGTGTGGAGACTGACCATCTCCGTTTAATGACAGGAGCATATTTCAGGGGGCCATCATCTCCTCTAAGTCAATGAGGCCTCTCTGTTTGGATGTGCCATCTGTGGAGAAGCATATTCAATGGAACACAGGCCAGAAGACTTCAGGCCATAAGTGGAGAAATAGTGAGATCAAAGCACAGAAAATTGGACCCCTATGTGTATAATCCCACGAGAGCCACTGTTGCCTCTTCAACTGGAGCACTATGTTTATAATCCCGCGAGAGCCACTGTTGCCTCTTCAACTGGAGCACTATGTTTATAATCCCGCGAGAGCCACTGTTGCCTCTTCAACTGGAGCACTATGTTTATAATCCCGCGAGAGCCACTGTTGCCTCTTCAACTGGAGCACTATGTTTATAATCCCGCGAGAGCCACTGTTGCCTCTTCAACTGGAGCACTATGTTTATAATCCCGCGAGAGCCACTGTTGCCTCTTCAACTGGAGCACTATGTTTATAATCCCGCGAGAGCCACTGTTGCACTATGTTTTATCCCTCTCAGGTTTCGCCTGCTCTAAGCCCTTTCATGTTCAGCAGTGCAAATGAGTATGCATGAACTTTTGCTTGTGTAAGAAGCAAATTGATTTTGTACAAAATAATTCAAGATCACACAAGGTTACCTTTTGAGCACCAACCAGCAACTAAAATAAAATACAGAAATACATTTAAAGTAAACAATCTCTTATTTCTTAAAGGGAGTAAAGTTTAAGAATACAGGTATCTTCATGAATACAATTATATTTAGGATTACAATGACAGATGCCTTTTCTTTCAGTAAAATGTGAACCTTTGCCAGTACAAGATCACCTAGACCCTTCAACCTGAGAAAAATAACCAGAGAAAATTTGCAGAAAAAAAAAAAACAGAGATAATTTGCAGTTCTGAGACAACAAACAGGTTAGAGATACAAGTATTACACAATAGGCTCAGAAAACTCACTGAAAGCATATTTTCTTCTATGTTTCCATAACAATTCAACAAGAGGCAAGATTGTCTCAACCTTTTTAAATTCACGGTGAGAACCCGCTGCCTGGGCATTCAATATTATTGTAGGAGACAATCACGTTCCAAATGCATCTAAAATGAGCAGAGATGTGTTAAAAATGACAGCCAGTGCCTGCTGTGTGATAACAATATTGGTCAATACCAATCTATTCCTTTATGCTAACAACGCTGGTTAATAATACGCTATTCCTATGCACAAACTACAAAACCATTCATGTGAGCAAACAACATTATTCACTACTAAACTCTTGGCTTGGCCCACGAGCATTTTAACAGATTTTTTTTTTTCTGTTCCTAACAGGTTTACTTGATTCACTTATTTGTCGTTGTTATTTTATGCGCTGTTTCAACGGGGCATGCATCCCACATCTCAAACATTCCCAGGAAACATAAAACATACCAAAAGCCTGCAAAGTATGAAGCGACAGGAACTGTTTAAGCTCCCAGAGTGAAAATATAAAATAATGAGCCAGAACAGGCTTGTTTCAAGACCCGGTTTAAGAAATGGCCGAAATATGAAGTTGGTTGAACGCCGCACCAGAACAAGGTGCTCTAATCAAACGAGCCACTGCCCCACACACACACACACACACAATCTCACTGGACTTCTCTCCTTACCAGTGGTGCAGAATCTCTGGCTCCTAGCAACAGGAGCTGATGCAGAGCAAAGGAGAAGCTGTCCTTGACCACTCAGAGCTTGGTGAGAAGCTGGATGGGGGGTGTGATTGATGGATGGGGAGGGAACTGCAAGCCAATGTGCAGCACAGCACTGAACCACCACTCTTCCATTTCTATGCTAATTCAGCCTCTTCATCCTTTACCTTTCAGCAATTCCAATTTTCCTCTTACAACAGCCGGCTTTGGTGAGCAACGGCTCAGGGAGCGACACGTGTGTGAATGTTCTACACCGCACGCAATTACTAATTGGACGTGGGAATCGATCTCAGAGAGGAAGTTGCCGGAGAGATTAGAAACAGAGACAGGAAGTGCCTAGTGGCTGGTGGGAGAGGGATGAGCACAAACAGCTACTCGTTTTTATTATTATCGTTTTATTATCGTTTTATTATCGTTTTCTATATACAAATGCCAGGAAAGACAGGGGCCAAATCCTGCACTCATTACATAATTAATTCACACAACAGGTGCCTGGACGTACGCTGCAGAGCAGGTTACATTTTTAAACACCATCTCCAAATGGATATTTACAGAAACAACTGGGATTCGGTGCCTTCACTTGAGGGTACGAGGATGAAGGCCCTCCGGGGAGTCGAACCTGAAACATTGAGATTATAATTGTGCTTCCCAAACCACACAACGCCATGGCACGGGGACACTGTCTGCACATATGGCCTCGCACTGCTAGCATAGCATCCCCCGGTCGCACTGCGCATATAATGAGCCAGGATTCTGATCTATGACTACGGAGATCTTAAGCGCAAGCTGAAAGGACTCCTCTTGTATTTTTCCCATTCATGCCTGTCAAAGTGTCACTTGGCCATGATTTAGGCTCCTTGCTGCGTTGGATCCTGGAGCGCATGTTTTTTTTTTTAAAAAGGCCTCTCTTCCTCTACGGCGTAGCGCTCCACTGTCTGCTTGGATCCGGTCTCTGCTCAGCCGCCGTCGTTCACGAGCGAGCGAGCGAGGGCCGTTCTCAGACACGATGTAACATTCTGCATGAAGACGTCTGAGCCTAGTCAGGCGCACACACTGGGGCTCTGTGTCGAAGCTGCCACTAAAAGCCTTCCACAAAAATCAGGCGACAAATGCGTACACACGTGCAAAACCACACACACACACACACACACATGCGCAAACACACACAAATGTGCTTGCACAGCCGCACAAACACACACACACACACACACACACACACACACACACACACACACACACACACACACACACACACACACACACACACACACACACACACACATCTAGCTCACAAGGGGAGGGACCACATTGTTCACAGAACCACCAGTATTAACAGATCACAAAGAGGTGCAGTCGTGCTTCTCCTGAATCACGTGTTAATTGTTAATTGTACAGGAGTGTTAAATGTCATTTTCTCAGAGAAAAGGCTGTGAGTCCTCCAAACACAATAACAAACATGGTTCTTTTGTCTCCCTGCCTACAGCAGAGCAAACCACAGAGCAAGCCCTGGGGATAATTCTGTTAGAGCACAACTCCCCAATGAGCTGCAGATCTCTCATTGCCAATCCTTCTGTAGTTAGGAAAGTCAAAGGAGTCTCCACACAAGACACACCTACTGAAAGCAGATGATTTGTTATTAATTCTGCTCTGTTTATCTATCCGTCTGTCTGTCTGTCTGTCTGTCTGTCTGTCTGTCCATACAAATGAGGTGTAATGATTGACAATGAAGTGGCCAATTAAAGATGGCAAGTTTATAAAAAGATAAATCATAAAAAATATAAATCATAAGAACCTGTCTCAACGGTATTTCACTGCACCATGTTTAAAATCTGTCAGGATGATAACAGGATATTCAAGAGAATGTCTAATATTTAAAAAAAATGTATTCAAGCTCTGTATTTTGATTGGTTGTGTGGACTTTATGAGTCCAAATTGCTAATTATTTCTTTGTACGGAGTGGTATTGATGTTGGTTTCACGTATGTAGGTTAAATGGGGCAGGAGTTTTGATTGTTTAGACATTAACAAAAATGACTGGTATAGCACCACAAAGTGGTCCTTCAGTGGAAAAAATCAGCCATTGGGCTGTTTTGCGTACCCCTCTCTCAATGTGCCAAGTTTTGATGAAAGTGAACAGGCAGTTTTGACTGTAATCAAAAAAATTTAAAGAAAAGAAATGTGGCAGAAGGAAGAATGATAAAACCAGCAGATACAGTTGGGTCCCTGATGCACCAACGCTACTTAAATAGACACGAGAATGTTCAGTAAAGATCATTCTGATCACATGTGTGTGATCTTACACCTTAAAGTGATAAACCTCACAGCCCAACTGTGTTGAATGACAGCTGGGCAGACCACAGACACAGACCACAGGTTTGACACACAGAGTTTACGTGGTTGACTGACAGGCAGGCTTTCAGGCTCTTGAAAAAGGAGCAATCGTGTTGAATAAATGTACCCTATTACTGGTCATAATCCATTTTGCAGCAGAAAACAAGGGTGAGGCTTTGGTACAAGATAATCCTGGTGGTGATTTCCACTGTCTAAATGTAATTTCACAGAAAGATATGTGGATGTTGCACGTGTGTGGATGTGTGTGTGTGCGTGTTTCTGTTTGCATGTGTGTTTGTGCATATGTCTGCTGCACGTGTGTGTATATGTGTGTGTGTGTGTGTGTGTGTGTGTGTGTGTGTGTGTGAGAGAGAGAGAGTGAGTGTGTACATGCCTGTTTGCATGTGTGTGTGTATATATGTGTGTGAGTGGATCACAGTGCTTTTTAATAGACGGTCTTGCATGAAACCAATCTAATGGGTGATGATCCCAGGTGGCTCAGCACTAACCTGCTCTGCCCCCATCAGCACCCCAGGGGGGCGGACACACGGCAGAGAGGGGCGGCGTGGCTGCAGGTTTTTGTTTTTGCCCAGCACTACGACACCAGATTCTAATTATCAACACCACACCCTCCAGGCCACAACATATCCACCAATAGGAGCTGAAGAACGATTATCCACTAATCACAACTCAGAGGCGGAGCAGTACCTACACCACACCCTCCAGGCCACAACATATCCACCAATAGGAGCTGAAGAATAATCAGAAGCAGTACCTACACCACACCCTCCAGGCCACAACATATCCACCAATAGGAGCTGAAGAACGATTATCCACTAATCACAACTCAGAGGTGGAGCAGTACCTACACCACACCCTCCAGGCCACAACATATCCACCAATAGGAGCTGAAGAATAATCAGAAGCAGTACCTACACCACACCCTCCAGGCCACAACATATCCACCAATAGGAGCTGAAGAATAATCAGAAGCAGTACCTACACCACACCCTCCAGGCCACAACATATCCACCAATAGGAGCTGAAGAATAATCAGAAGCAGTACCTACACCACACCCTCCAGGCCACAACATATCCACCAATAGGAGCTGAAGAATAATCAGAAGCAGTACCTACACCACACCCTCCAGGCCACAACATATCCACCAATAGGAGCTGAAGAATGATTATCCACTAATCACAACTCAGAGGCGGAGCAATACCTACACCACACCTTCCAGGCCGCAACATATCCACTAAAAGGAGCTGCAGATCATTAACAGATCACAACTCGGAGGACAACACACTTAAAAGCGAAAAAAATAAATCACTTTCACATCACTAAGGTATTGCGTCACCATTCTCCCCTTGTCTGCTGATGCAAATGAGCCATTTTTGTTTTTCGCTTAGTTTTTTTAACAGATATTTTATTAAATGTATTATATTCATTGCTTCAGTAAAAAAAAAAAACACATAGTTGATTTATTAATAAATAGGGAGTTGAGCAAACAATCAGCATCTCCCCTCATATCAGCTCCTGTTCAAAGCAAATAATCATCTCCATAAAAGCCCTGCACTTCTGAACACATGCAGAGAACTTTCTGTCAATTACTGAAAGCCAGGGTTGCCACCGTGCCCATTAATGTTCCCGCACCGTGAGCATTCCCACGGAATCAAAGCTTGTTGGAGACTGATTACGGGGACACATTTCAGCAGCGCGCCAGCATGCGTTCTGATTAATCATATTATTTGAAAGCTCTGATTACATAGAGATTACCCCACTTGGAGATAATTGCAAAGTTCCAGAAATCAAATGGACTGATTAGACATTAGGCGGGATTCAATCACATGCACTTAGTCTCTTTTAGGGCATATGCAATTCAATTCAATCAACAACAAAAAAAGCAAACCTACTTACCTAAATCTGCCACTGTATTGGAATGAAGTTCTCACAATAGTGATGTGTGGGCAGGATAGGTCAGAGAACGTAGCCAATGAAAATTATTTTTTATTGAGTGACTGACACCATGGGCAGCCTCTGATTGGTCAGGCAGTAATAAAAATACTTTTCATGAAAAATATTGTTTCCCTCCCACATTTCTAAATCAGGCTGAGCGTTTACATCTTCATAGCACAGTGTCTGGAAGATGTCAAACTGTAGAAAACATTGTTGTTACTTCAAAATAACCTTCTACCCTCCTGGTAGAGTATTACAAAAACTAATGAATATATGAATGAATAGATAAACAAACAAAATATACCTGCCAAAAAAATATCTATTTATATCATAACTTTATATTATATATAATATTTTAATTGTACTGTAAATTTATTTTTGGCAAGAATAATACATTTCATCTCACTGTGTTGTTTGCAGTTATCACTGTGTAGTTTGTCCATCTGATTTTAAAAATGTATTAATTAGTTTTTTCTCTCAATCTGTATTTATCCACTTTGCAGTGACAATCAATGGCTTTAACGCTTGTCCATCAGAAGGAGCTTCATGCTCATGTGACAAAATAATAAAGGTAATGAAGGATAATGTGTGAGAATCAATATTAAAGATTCTGTCCATCTGAAAGATCTATCATAGCTTGTTTTTGACCTGTTTTTCAATATTACATTAAACATGTATTAGAATCTATCCACAATAGTTTCTTTAAGACATGCACACCCACCTGGGCCTATCACACATACAAATAAGAATGTACTGAATTATGCACACATACAAACAAAGCACACCTATGTTAGAATTCACAAATACAGTTAAAATACAGGCCTGGGAACGTCAAGCTTGCTCAGAGAATAAAAAAAACACACCTATGTAAGATGTAAAAAAAAAAGGTTTCTACATAATCATACACAGTCATCCATCATTCATTTAACATTCAAATGCATTTAAATTATTAAGAGCTGTAACTGTATTTCCCACCCAGGCTTATCTTCTCTATCGGATAAATAAATAAATATATAAATAGATTGTGTATTGCCATTCCGTGCAGGTACATAGGTAAAACCACAGGAGGAGATTATGGACAGTTGGCGGGTCTGATACAACCGCATTCCTTTATCGCTGGAATATTGGAGCTGATGTTGGGCAATCTGCAGAACTTGTCAGCACAATATTGAACCGATGATGAGATCTGAGATAAAAATGCGCTTGAGGATCTGCAGGGTTTGCATACGTGCCGCTCATAACAAACCTCGGGACGATGCAGGACGAGGGCGACCGCACGCGCTCGAGTACGGGACGCAAGAGGCGGGTTCGTGTCGTCCGAGGGGGTGCCTGTATGTGTCCTTGACTAATGACTGCGCCTCAATTATTCGAGCGAAAGACGAGTTGTACGGACGGGCTCAAAATGTGCGAGACAGTGGGAGCCGTATGGTTATGCCTCTGCAATGCAAGACGGGAAATGAACAAGAGAGAAAAAAGACATTAATTTGGTTTCCTTTGATGTAATCCCTTGTTTTAGCGTCATTTGAAAATGCAAGTGGTAAATACTCGGGTTTGTATACCCGCAGGCACACGAGTTACCAAATATTTTACAGGGCCTGAGCAGCACAGGTAAACAATACTGATACCCGCCTGAGGGGTTTTCCCACCTGGCGTTTCAAACTTAAATCAGCGAGCCACATTCATTTTGTGTAGAAGCGCATCTGGGATGTAAACTGCCACACACAAAGGTCTACAAACTAAATATCCTCATCTCTCCCCGAGACAAGAACAAATATCTTTATAGGTACAAAAATAAATAAATAAATAAAGCAGGTGGAGGTGAGAACATTAGGTCACCTGTATAAGACCTGTGGCACACTGCTGAATCTGATCGAGAGATGCTGGTGTGATGCATGCCTGAACTCAAATAAAGTTGATCTCTTTTCTTTCTTCACAGCGAAGGCTTGAGGGAGACACAACAGGAAAGAGCATGAATATAATACCTGGTCCAAACTAATGGAGCGGGCCCTGTACACCAGCACTAACACTGCAAATGGTATTACCATGGCCTGCTGGGAGCAAATCACTGCCCTATGACAACCAACAGCAGGCACTTTCTTTTAAAGCTACACAATAATGGTTTTCAAAGAGTCATTTTGCTTTTTTATTTTTTTATAATTTTTTTTTTGCCTTTTTGCTGTTCTTATTATCTTGTCAGTGCCATGGATCCAGGGTGACTGTATTAGAAGGGCAGCGGGACTACCCCTCGCCATTAAAAACCTAATGAAGGTTTTGGTCCTGGGGGGACCATTGGCAAACGGAGGTTTTTAATGACTACAAGATCCTGCGGCTACCACATTATCCGAGGGCTACATTTGCGTAGTTTTAATTGTCTCATTTTGACTTATCTATTTATTAATTGCCAGTGTGTGGGATAGGAAATGGATATGCAGTGTGCAACTGAGTTTACCGGAGACGGGGAAAGGTCCAGTTTGACGAGACGGGTCAAAAACAGTCATTTCAGTCCCTAGCTATCAACATGTCATGCTTTACGCTGGCCAGTGTTAGCAAACACTGCATGTCCAGCCAATTAGCCGTGGCGTAATGAATGGAAGAGTTAGTACAGTGAGTGAAGGTCTGAGATTCTCCCCGAGTCCCCAAAACACTTAATTAATCCTGTGACTGTGACCCGCTAGAACTCCAGCTCATTAATACAACTTGTCAAGAAGAGAAAGTGCCACAAACTGTGAGTAAAACGGCTTTGATTTATTTTCTTTTGCCCCCTCTCTTGTTTTTATTATAAAAGGTAATTTAAGGTATCATAAAAGCCTGGGCTGAATAGAGAAATCTGTATGATTTTTTTTCATTTGTTTCAGACATTAGGTCCTGTATTGCAAGTTGTGTTAATGCCTCAGCCCTGATTAGCTTTGAGAGTTGCTATAAGCTATGTCTGACGTGACATATGGCTGGTGGAAACCATGTGACAGTTAAATGGAAGTGGATCACCGTGGGGAGTTGTTCTCCTTCCAACCCTGTGATGTCTGCCGTGCATGTAGTCGTCAGGTGATCCAGGTGACAGTGTGAGAACGGTAAAAATACCATGGGTGGAGCTGACGTCAGCAGCGTCTTTCTAATAGCGCCAGTGAAAACAGGAAAAACGGCAACCAATTACTGGATAACACTCACACCCTCTCCCGCCCACTCCTGCCCTCTCCCGCCACTCACACCCTCTCCCGCCCTCTCCCGCCACTCCCACCCTCTCCCACCCTCTCCCACCCTTTCCCACCCTTTCCCGCCCTCTCCCGCCCTCTCCCACCCTCTCTGCTGTGCAGAAAATAAACCATCCCGCCCTTCTGCACGACACATCGAATGCATTACCCGCCTCGCGAGGAATAATTAAGTGTCATTAACAGCGACGAGCCCGAGTTCCCCTCCAAAAAAAATAAAATAAGGCAAAAGAAAGTGGCTAAAGGCTCTCTGTGGCTAATTGACCAGGGCTGAGGCTGAGTGCTCTAATTCAAAAGTGTGAAGACGCGATTTCATGCCCATGCCGCCTGGCTAATGGACGGGCAAATTCATCAAGGGGAAGGTCATCTCCCTTTAACCAAGGCACAGAGAGCAGCAACACATCCACTACGCAACGGCAGGTGAGCCCCCTGATTAGCATGGCATTTACACAAAGGGTGTCTCTACTACACAACAAATCCATAACAGGAGTAAAGGGAAAATCTGAAGCAAATCTACCACAAGTGAAGAGGCCCTGTGTACGTATGGTACTGGCCAAAAGATGATTCATTCTTTTCCGGACATAAAACTTTATTCTACAAAAATCATCGACAGCTGAACACCCCGCAGTAACAAGTTCTGGTGGAAGAAGGGCCATCGGGGGAAGGTAAATGATGCAGTGCAGGGAAAGGACATTACACTACTGATGTCCCGTCTGTCAGCCAGATTACATACAAAAATAGGCAATTGGAATGTCAGAACAATGTATGGGGCAAGAAAACCAGCCCAGACAGCTAAGGAGACGACCAAATAATACAGTGCTATGCACTAACAAAAGAGGTCAAGAAATTATTTCACAGCAGACTTCAAAATAACAACAAACAAAAAGAAAAGAACATCGCCATACTCATAGGGGACTTCAATGCCAAGACTGGAGCAGTTTCAAAGAGATTATGGAAAAGCAAGGACTTAGCCAGGTGAACAAAAATGGGGAGATGTCCGCAACCCTATGCGCCACCAACAGGCTCTTCATTGGAGGGAGTGTGTTCCCCACAAGAGAATTTGCAAGGCAATGCGGATCTCTCCTGACCTGACGATGGACAGCCAGATAGATCATATCTGCATCTGTCAGAAGTTCAGATACAGGATGTCCTGGTTAACAGGGGCATAGAGGCAACCACCATCTTGTCCTGCCCAAGTTTAGGGTGTAGCTAAAGAAAAACTGGACTACAAAACAAACAAGAACATGCTACAGTGTGGAACTTTTCAGAGACAAAGGAACCACCCAGAAGTTCTGCCTTACCCTTTCAAACTAGAATGAGGCCCTGAAGGAAGTCGATGAAGACAAGAAATATAACCTCCAAGACTATTGGCTGCACATGAGGGCAACCACCTGTGAAAACATACTTGGAAGGAGGAACAAACAACATAAGGCATGGATCTCTGCCAAAAATCCCTGCGAAAGGTTCAAACGAGAAAATACCTCAAAGCTGTCATGAACACCAGCAAGAACAGAGTGCAAAAACAAGAAGCACTGGAGAACTACACAGAAGTGCACAGAGCAGGAAGGAGACGCATTAGGGGCACACCTGAGGACACGCGCACTGTGGAGACCCTCGACAAAGAAGCGGGAGAAACAGCAGGAAAAAGAGACACAAATGAATTGTAGATCACAAAGAAACTGGCAGGAAAATGTCACCAGCAACCATCGAGACTAATCAAAAGACACACTTGTAACACAAGAGGGCCATCTAACCCGATGGGTAGAACACTTCGAAGAGCACCTGCCCAGGCCAACACCGCAGCAAGCGGCGGTAATACTGCCAGCAGAAACAGATCCTCGAATAAACTGTGGCGAGACAAACAGAAGGGAGATTAGAGAAGCAATCTGTCTCCTGAATAATGCTAAAGCCCCAGGTCCAGATGGAATCCCCGCAGAGCCAATCAAGGCGGACCTGAACACCTCCATAAGCATGCTCTTTGAGATCCTCGACTACAGTTGGCACGAGCAGGCGATGTGCCCGAGGATCGCAAGACGGGATACCTGATTAAGCTTCCCGAAAAAGAAGACCTAAGAGGAGTGTAAAATCTACAGGCTTATATCACTTCAGAGTGATTCTTGAACGAATCAAAAACAGCAGTAAACACCAAACTGAGAGACTATCATGTAGGCAACTTCCTGCACATAACACTAAGCCACCCTCTGCATCATAATCAAACAGCCGATCGAGTGGAACTCTTGCTCTCTATGTCAATTTTATAGAGTAAGAAAAGGCATTTGATAGCCTGGACAGAGAGACTCTGTGGATGATCCTCAGGCACTATGGAATCCTAGAGAAGCTTGTCAAAATTATCTGCACAAGCTATGAGGGCATAACTTGTAGAGTGGGCCATTCGAGGTGTGGACAGGAGTCAGACAGGGATCTCGTCCATCACCAATCCTCTTCCGTCTCACCATCAACTGGATAATGAAAGCAACAACTAGAAACAGGATACATGGCAATAATGGACACAACTGGATGGTCTCGACTTTGCGTATGGCCTTGTACTATCAGACAACTATCAACAGATCCAAGAAAAGACATCACTTCTGAATATTACATCTGCACAGTTAGGGCTCCAACATCCACAGAGACAAAACTAAAAGCCTAACACTAAATTTACCAGCCCTGTCACTCAGTGGCCTCTTGGAGAGGAAGTGTTGGAGGATGTCAACTCCCTTACTTATCTGGGCAGCATCATCAACAGCCAAGGCGGCACAGAGAAAGACGTGATGGCCAGGATACAAAAAGGCATGAATAGCCTTCATCTCCCTGAAGAATTGTGTGGCGCTTCAAAAACCATCAAACCCACACATAAAAATGCTGTTCTTCAATTCAAATGTGAAATCAGTGCTACTCTATGGCTCAGGAACATTGAGAACAACACAAGCAAGAAGAAAAGCAACATTAATCAATAAGTGCCTGAGAAGGATCCTCAACATCCGTTAGCCTGACAAGGCCAGCAGCATGAACCTGTGGGAGTGCACAAAGCCGGATCACATCAGTCGAGATACTAAGGAGAAGGTGGACACGGATTGGCCACACCCTTCGCAAGCCCACCACCGACATCACACGACAAGTCCTGGCCTGGAACACCAATGGGAAAAGGAAGAGAGGCCACCAAAGAGACCCCTGGCGACATGAGCGATGTGCGCTCGAGGAAGAGGGGAAGCTGCCCAAGATGTGGCAGAATGAGCCAGAGAAGACTGTCTAGAATATAATGCGATGGAGAAGAGATGTGGATAGCCTACGATCCACGGGGAATGACAGGCCTAAGCAAGTGTCCACATCAGCATTCCTATCCATGAGTCGGATTGACCCGACTGCCAGGTTACAAGCTGTCCCTGCCAAGAACTGAATTAATGGTTTAAAGGTCTTCTTGGGGGACAATTAAAACAACGAATCCATCGTACGACCACATAACAACCCCTGGAGATAATATGCAACAAACACCACTTGGGTTACAGCTGGAAGACATTGCGCAGCTGAGCGAGGAACGCTTGGCTCTGGTTCAAGCTTCTGAAAACATGCAGAAGCCTGAACCACGTTTCAAGATCTAATTACATTATCCTTCTGCGAGAACATTTTTTTGTTTGGCAGTAGAAATAATTAATTCATGCATGAGGTTACTTCTTTTTAATATTCATAGAAATGATCCATGGCCTCTCTTTTCTTAATCTTGTTAATGCTTTTTTTTTTTCTTCTTTACTCACAGTATTTCAATTAAATGGGAATGCTATTTTCTACATAAATCATCAGGGCTGAAACTAGTTTACCTGCAAAGACTGGGACAGGAATAGCTCTCGGTAACAGTGTATCTCCACCCTCATGAACATTAAAATGAAACACACAAAGCACATCTGTACCCAATACATATCCTTGCACCCTTCTCATATAAATGTTCTGGTGACTGCTTGCCTGAAGATGAAGTACAACAAGATCAATATTGTTAAACATGATTATATGGTAAATATGTACCACAAAACTACACCAAGAGGAAGGGAACCCCAAGACGTCTGTGGCCCTTAAAATGTGATTTAACTAACAACTAACTTACTGTTAAAACAAGTATCCAAGAAATTCAGTTTAAATGGCACAAAGCTGTATCATAATATGGATTTGTTGAATCTTAACTGAATCGGCAAACATGTTTTCACAATCTTCAGGTTTTGTCCTCACAGGCAACAGATATCATCCTATGATATCAACACAATGTTCCCTCTACCTATAACCTACAGACATGGGCCCTATATACTGTAGGTATATATATATGCAAACCCCAATTCCAAAAAAGTTGGGACATGTGGAATGTAAAATGTGCATAAAAGCAGAAAGCAGTGATTTGTAAATTCTCTTTTACATATATTTAATTGAAAACAGTACAAAGAAAAGATATTTAATGTTTTACCAACTTTATTGTTTTTTGTAAATATATGCTAATTCCGAATTTGATGCGTGCAACACATTCCAAAAAGGTTGGGACAGGGGTAAAAAAAGACTGGGAAGTTCAAAAACACTTGTTTGGAACATTCCACAGGTAAACAGGTGATGCTGTCATGACTGGGTATAAAAGGATAACTTGAAGGGTTTCTTCTCCTGACTTATTTTTCCATAGAGTTCAATAGGAAAATTTGTCAGGAGAAACAACCCATCCAGTGATCCATCCATATCTACTGCATATTTGGCAGCAGAGTGATGGTTTGAGGCTCGCTTGATACCTTAGACCTTTGGCTTGCTCTTGTGGGGGGTTTAGGCTGGGTTTTTCTGTGAAGCGCATTGTGACAACTAATTGCGAAATGCGCTATATAAATAAATATTGATTTGATTTGATGACTTAGAGCCATTTCACCAACCATGTATTCCATACAGTTCCAGCATAATTTATAGTATTGCTTGTAAGAGTACCAGAAAATAAGATATCAAGAGTATTTTGATATTGTTGCGTCACAGACATCAGGAAGCCATGGCATGCAGAGGACATGCCACCAAATATTAAAAATTATTACTTTATGCTACATTATGTTAAACTGTCCAATATTTTTTGATGCCCAAAAATGGGGGGTACTATGTACAGAAGGTTCTATAATTTCTAAACGGTTGATCCGATATGGATGAAAATACCCTCAAATTAAAGCTGACAGTCTGCACTTCAACCTCATTGTATCCTTTCAAACTCAAAGTGCTAGAGTACAGAACCGAAATAACAGCAAAAATGTGTCACTGTCCAATGAATTATGGTACTGTATATATGAAAAAAATGAAATATATATTTTAAAAAATGAAATCAACAGCATAACTTGTAACTTGGTTCCAAAAAAGGAGAAAACATTGAAGAGGTTTCACTCTAGTTTCCATGTTTGGGACAATTGCAAATAATTCCCAGTAATGTATATGGTCCTCTGCAGAAATTTATTTAATTACACATTAATTTAGGAGTTCAGCACAATGAAGTCATCGGTAACAAAAGATTCATTATACTGCAATATTTCGTACAAACAAATTCAATATCGTTTGTATTCAGATATAATTCACAACATCTCAGCCATATTAATGGATTACAGTACATCATAATTAAAAATGCATTGTATGGTGAAGTCTTTTTTTATTGGTTTTCAGATCAACACAACAGACCACGCTTTGAGAATATAGAGCAATAACTCAATGACGAAGCAGAGCACAATGGTTTTCTTCAGGTGCTCATTGATTACAACCTGTCTCCACGGACACAAATAAAATAACACCTGCATAGAATAAATACCTGCCTTAACTTACTTATAAATCAATAAGTCTTTGCTGAATATTTACCACAGGACAGTTAATCATTTATTCTTTTTGATAACCTTGTGGTTGTTATTATAATTCATCTCATGAAAACCCTTAAAGAATATAATATTAAATGAACTACTGCTGAGTGCACAATTTAATCAGCTTAAAACTCCCTCTCAGTTTGAAATTTAACAGCGAATTAATACCTGACTACACTGTGCGGTTTACTGGGGAAAGCAGCTGAAAGAAGATAAATGCCTTTAGAATGAGGATGGACCCAGTATCTGACACGCAAATCCATTTTTTATTATCTATACTTACTCACTCTCACCATCTCCCTCTCATCCTCTCTCTCATTCTCTCTCTTCCTCTCATTAGCCCTCTCCCTCTCCCCTCTCCCTCTCTCTCTCCCCCTCTCTCTCATTCTCTCCCTCTCCCACTCTCTCTCCCTCTCTCTCTCATTAGCCCCCTCCCGCTCCACCCCCCCCCCCGCCCTCTCCTGACGTTGTTCCATAGCCTATCAGAACGTTCGGACGCTGAAGGGGCTTGCTGGTCATAACTGTGTGTAGATCAGTAACATGAGAAAAGGTGGAAGAATACTCTTTGGCCTGTCGAACCCTGATAACACCCTGGGAGACGAATGCTAAAAAATCTTCTGACGTGCTAACGGGCCTCGCTTTGATTTACTCTTAAGGTATCCATCTGCACAGCTACAGCTGTACTGCGCACACACACCCATCTCCCAAGTTACAGGCTAACACAAGATGCCACAAAATACATTAGCAGCCTGACTTATTACTTTTTCCTGGGTTATAGAAAGCTGCACATCACATCTTCTGCAGCGCACCTGTCACCGGGCGTGTGGATTCCATTCACCTGGGTACAATTCCACAAAACAAACAAGCAAGCAAACAATAAAGGAAAAACCAGTAGGTTGAATTTCCTTCCCAGAAAATCAAATCTGATTCGCACAGACAGTGTAATAGGAATATTTCCTTGCACACAAGAAATCATGTTGCAGTAGTTAAAAGGAGGAGCAGGAGGCGAGCCGTGATGTGTCACTTTAATCTGACAGCGCAGGTCCGCTTCCTCACAAAGCACTTCCTTGGGTTTATCTTTTCACCTGATTTCTGGAGCTCAAACTTAATCCACAATGGAAAGCAAAGCAGATTAGCTCATTCAGCCATAAAAAAGGATGGATTTAAATTCCCCATCCTTTACCAGAAACAGGAAATATAACAACAAGCAAAGATGAAGGGACGGCCCAAAGTTAGCCCAGTTCACTAATGGTGATATACGAGAAACAGATCCAGTCCAGCTTTCATGTGACAGGTCAACGAAGGCACTGACGGAGGTGTCAACAAATTTTTAACGCCTCTCCAAGCTCACAATCAAGTCTTGTTTTTACCTCTCTTTTCTAATATTTTCAACAAAAAAAAAGAAAGAAAAAAAAACCCGCTACACCAAAGTTGTACAACAAAATGTAACTAAAATGACAGTAACGGTCAACTTCAAAGTCGCCGAAAAACCTCGGTGAAGCGTTGACGGATCGTACGATGACGGGGCCGTACGATGAGCGCGCCAGCGGAGCGTCAGGAAGCAGTCATCGCGCGGGTCGCAAGGTCACACTAACGCGCGGACGAGCTGAAGGAACGCTAACGCCGTTGACGCGCACGTTCCATCTCTCGCCTCGTCGCTGTCACCTCTACAGCGGACCAGTCAGCAGGTAATGAGCGAGAGTTTCCAAAAGGACGCCTCCAGTCACATCAACTGATCTGGAATACATCAGGAATCTTTTCTTTATTCTTTTTTATTTGGCTTAATTATAGTCTGGAAGCAGTCGCTGATGACTGGAGCAGACAGGCTTTATCCGTGCGCTGCGTCGAGTCTAAGATGTCACAGCGTGGCGGAGGCTTTGAGGAGACCAATGGCGTCTTCCTCCTTTTTCCCCTCATTGAGGCTGACAATGATGACAAGTTAATCGCATAGCCGTCACCCAGCTGAGTGAGCCCAAAGACACTGACAGGATGTCAGTGCTGTGAAATTGAGTTTCCAGAGACTTCCATTGGCATCATCCTTCAAAGCACAGAGCCGCCTGATATCTGACCGCCCCCGCCCCGCTGCAGCGTGACATTCCCTGATATCTGACCACCCCCGCCCCCGCCCCGCTGCAGCGTGACATTCCCTGGGATCAGACAGCGAACACCAGGAGTCCCTCGTCCTCTTTCGGCACGATTAAATGTTATTGGAATTGAAACGCAAAAACCCACCAGATTTCCAGAAATCTTAAAAGGTGTCATTAGCCGATTAGCATCTTGATTAAATTAAGCCCTCTTTGACTTTGAGAGCGGGGAGTCAGATTGGTCATTAGTGAGATAGATATGCGCAAATAAATGGGTGACAAGCATCGCCCGGTCACATGACAGCTGTGCGACGGCTCTCTGTCACGCAGGCTCGAGGGGATGACAGGACCCAGATATTAGCACACTTCTGTTCAAGCTGAAGCTCCCACTGACACAACATGCATTGTGAGGACACACAATGGCAAAGAACTCAAAGCAAGGCAGTGGGGGGGAGTGGGGGGGTTGGGGTGGTTTGGGGGGGGGGGGGGGGGGGATATCACCAGCAATGTCACAGTTGGCCGGTAGCCCGTGGAGGAACCGACTGGGTAACTTTATTCTTCAATGACTTGTGCTTCTGCCTTTAAGTCTGATGTGCCCGAGTGCCTCTGATGTGATCGGTCTACGACAGGACGGGACTGTCCAAAAACACAAAGCTGTGCCTCGCCACTGGGAGCCTGAGATCGAGAAGTATGAAGCCCCTGCCTTCACAGATTAACTCAACATCTTTCACACCTTCAACTGAAGTTCAGCACCACTGCCAGGGGAAAAGAGCACAGACTGAAGTTACCGGAACAATCCGTGAATGCATTTCAAAATCCGTTTTTTTTAACCGGGGGGGATGTGAAAGGCCGAACCTAACTGACTGAAGACTGAGAGCCTGGCTGTGATTGCAAAAAAAAGAAAAGAGAGAGATTTGATTAAGCTTCTCAAAGATTGGAGGAGTAATTAAGTGTGCCTAAAATTAAACTATTCAAGTTCCTCCCTCCCAATTCAACTTTTTTTTTCTAAAGGGAATTCGTAAATTCACTCAACGTTGTGGGTTTAGTCGAGGCGCACACTGGATTGATTTTTTTTTTTTCCCCTCATATGAATTTGTTTTCGTTTCCTTTTTAAGAATGGGCGATAACAAGATTTAATTTCTGCATGGAGTCATGGCTCCCCTGTCATTCCCGAGTTAATGTGTGCGGAGACCTGCTCTGACCCGAACACATCGGCGCACAGCCGCGAAGCACTGATACCCCAGCCTCTCAGCTCAGGGACGGAGACCTGCTCTGACCCGAACACATCGGCGCACAGCCGCGAAGCACTGATACCCCAGCCTCTCAGCTCAGGGGAAAAATCTGCAAATAGACTAATAAAAATAAACAATAACTCATCTATCCCTGAGATATGGCAAAAGTCACTGCACCATTATCTGCTCCCTCTATTCAGCGAAACAACAGTGCCACAACAACAATACACATTCACATATTTCTCCCCTTGTGCGCATCTGGAACGCGCCGAACCCAAACTGGACAAGATCACGGACACGCGTTTGTGTTCGTCCTTATCGCGGGAGCAATTGTGTTTAGACCCGGAGGTTAGACGCACTTTTGGCAAGCTCTTCAGAGGACACAAATGACATCGGTTTCCAAATGAATTCAAATCAGGCTCCAGCAAGGCATTCAGTCTTCCACACGTCTTAAGAAGTGCATCCAAGAAGATACGCATAATGTGCAGCCGGAGAGAGATAACAAGCTATTTATCTAAAACATTTTTGTTCCCGCCTTGCACTCGGCGTCAGTGTAAACACGTTCGTTCCTATTCATAGCGCAACTCAATGACTGAACTGTGAATTTGCAGGTAATAAGCATGAATGGGACAATAACCATAATCACCATGGATATATCAAATAAAAACCACCAAGAGAATCATTAAGGCTTTTTCTTGGTGCAATCAAGCATTGAGCGACAGAGAAAATAAGCAAGCATTGGTACCTACCAATATAAGAAATGGTAGAGCGAGAGTATTGACATAGCTTGAATCACTAAGCATAGCAAGAATAGAATGGAATAAGCAAAAAGGTGGTGTTAAACATGTAGGGAATTACAGGAACCAACCCTCTAAATCCTGGTGAAGATATCTGGGTTAAATTACTGAGAGAAAAAGGAAAATAACCTTAATCCTCTAACCGTCGGTTCAAGTGCCGTTGGGTTTTTTCTTTTCATGACAGTTAAATGGTTAGTGGAGATATATTCAAGAGGCTGTTATGGCCCATATGTGTGTATGTTTATTTCCTCTACAATAACCCGCATCAGATTTTGCCGTACTGACATTAGCTACTGAGACAGCAAAGTCACAATAATGTATTTCAGCAACCCAAAAACACTCGCTACAGCTCAGATTTATTTTAATTTTAAACCTGTCAATTTGAATACAATAAGATAGAATAACACCTTTACATCATAACATTAGACTGTGCGCAAAATCTATACTGTGAATCCCGGATTGAGAAGTTCTACAAATTCAAATGCATTATTCATAGCATGCAATGCTAAATTTATTCCAAACTAAGAAAATATATTCTGGGTAAGCGGGTGCCACATTCGGTAATATAAATCCTCACTTAAAGTTGAACACTATACAAGCTGTATAGAAATTCAGAGGGAAATAAAGAATTTTGCAAAATAAATGATGCTCAAAGGAAGTGCTTGATGTTTGATAGATAAAGTACCAATGTCAATTTGCTGTGAAACATACCTTAACCTCTGGATCTCACAACCACAGTATAAGACTAGCTTAACAATTCCTAATGAAATTGTAGGTGGGGTTGCTTCGCAGTGGTATCAATTTCTGGAAATAGAAAGATGGTAATAGACTATGGTACAGTGTGATGTGGTAAATAAAAGGTGGAAATGGTATGAAGTGGTAAGGCGGTATAAATCTAAAGAAGGTGAAAGTGTTAAAATATGGAGATGTATTTTGTGGTAAGTAGTCTAAACCTGGAAGTGATACAAAGAAGTAATGAATTGTGATGAAAGCACAGAAAGGTAATGTCATCACCTGGGATAGTATTGTTGGGTCATAACAGTGTTGTAGAGGAAGGCATTGTGATGTCATAAGCAGTGTAATATGTTACAGCATCCACATTCTATTGCATCGGTTTTCAAAATGTGCCCATTGACTCCCATTCATTTTTGTTGGCGATAAAAGGTCAATTATCTGAAAAAGTATATGTGGTATAAAAGTAAAACGTAATAGCAACCTGGAGGGTGTATAGAGGTATAATATGAGGTATGAATGGTGTAGGAGGATATAGGTTCTCAAAAAATGGCAGAATAAAACAAACTGTAGATTGTGTCATGACAATGTTCATAGTTATGAATGGACGTGACACTTTATGACAGGTATTATGTCATGATAATGACACTGTTATGTCATAATGACCACTATCAAATAAAGTGCTACCAAAAATCTCTTAAGGTGCTCAATACAGTAGTTCCAAGCACTTGTTCAGTAATTTAGTAGTAAAATGTAAGTTAGAAAAGAAGTGAGAGGCTTTCAAATTAGAAAAGGGGTTTGCTGTGTAACAAAAAATAAACAATAAATAAACTACAAATACGCCCAAATTAAGTTTTCTTTTTTAAATCTTTGTTGTCTGGGAAGAGTTTATGAGAAGCTATACATGCAATTACATCTGATACACAGAAAGGATTCCACGATACTGAAACAACGGACAGTGCAGCCCATATATACACCCAGACAGAAGTGCTCCATGAACTTGGAAAGACCATAAACCATTATTAGTCAAAAAGCAAAAACAAGAAACAATCCTAATGACTCAAAATAAGGAAGCATAATAACATTGCTAAAGGGGTGCCATTCCACTGCAGACTAAGCAGTTTATCTAGAATCTTATGTAAGATCATGTTAGTATTTTGTGATCGGTAAAACAATAACAAATCATCATAAATAATGTTGAATAAAATTGACATGTATAAATAGTAATTTGCACTCGATGAATCAATGTGGAATTACCAGTAATTAGTGGTAATTAAATGTCTATTTCAGATCATTCAGGTGCTGCAATACAAAGATTGCTGAAGATTGCTCAGCACGTGTCCTCATGTAGAAGCTGTGCTGGCATACCTCCCACAGGAGTCCTGAATTACACGTTATGAAACCAGCGCATGGAAAGCTTTACTGACACTATCGCGCAAAAATCCACAAACGGATTGTATCTGCCATCAGAAATGCACCAAAATCATTGAAAATCTCCTGCATGGTGTTCTTGTCCAGAAATGACCAGATATGGCCAGCCACCTCTCTTAATCGCCAATCACAGACGTGGCCCACGAGTGTGCGGACGTTTCTGGAAATATGGGCGTTGATGCGGGAAAACTATCGCTCATGACCAACACACGGCAAATTTCACTGAAATTTAACAGGTCGGATATCTTCCACACAGTTTTCCTCTTTTCACGCGGTGAACCTGGTCACCATAAACACAAGGCCCAAATCATGCATCTCCATCCCATCCAATCACAGCGCTCATCCTATGCTTCTACATTCTACACTGTACCCAGAATGCTCAGGGCCACACTACAACCTGGGACGGGAAACCTTTCAAACACAGCTCGCGTACGCACGCACGCACGCACATTGCATTATGGGCATTTAGCTACGCTCTTATCCAGAGCAGGATAGCTAGTTTTTTTGACGTTTTTGTTGAATTTGTCCATAGTATCCCTTTATACAGCTGGATATACTGTATATAGCCATGCAGGTTAAGTATTACTATACTGGGCTTATAACTGGACTTGGATCCTAAAGGTTTGGAAGCAATTACTTTAGAGGCTGCAACCTAAAGGTTGTAAGCTCGATTCCCTGGTAGCTCGATTCTTGCACAAGGACAGCAGTGGGAATTGTAAGACAGGATTTAACACCCCAGAGCACCTAAAGAGAACACAATACCGGGCTGTCAATCAAGTCACGCAGGGACCATCTGGCCTAAGGTTTACGGTGTCCAAGAATGTCCTACCCTGGTCTGTTTGAAACTCCCGCGCACGGACAATGCAAGAGTGCCTTGCAATCCAATCCCTTTCATTCAAATAATGCCCACACAGCATGGTATAACAATGCAGACTGCTTTGGTCTTCAAAAAGCCTAAAAACCTTAAAATGTGATGAAAATTTATGCTACATTGTACAGTATATACTGGAAATAGTCCTGACACTGGAACATACATTGTACACTCTTTTTCCAGAGGAATAAGTATATATTGTTCAGTTTCTGAGTGTTACATGAGTAGATACACACATTTAATGTACCTGACTGAACAGGGGAAACTAGGGTAAAATGTAATGTTCTCAACAGGAATCCTGGGACTGTTTGTGGCATTAATATTAATCACATTTGAAAACTATGCAGAGATGGGATTCTCATGACAACATGAACGTAGACCTATTCATGTTTGATATCGTTTTGATGGTCTCGGTGTGTGTGGTGCAATGGCCTATATTTCCTAAATGGTCAACATGGAGGAAATATATATTTCATAACTCAGGAGTAAACTGCCACTGTGGAATTATACCACAGGAAACTCTGTCTGCCAACCCCCCTTGGAGGGGGGACGAAAAGTGCAATATTAGCCTTTTGGCCAGTTTATGGTTTTACGATCGTCCACAGCCAGATCAAACACAGAATTTGGGCATATAATCAAAGGAAGCAAAGAACTCGGGGAAGCTGTAGCCAGACTCTCCCGCACATCTCACTTTGTGTCTTGTGTGTAGCGATTGCCAGGTATGACTTCGTATTTTACTCTATACTCTATTTTGAATATGTTGTGTTGTAACCTGTAACCATAATTGATTATTTTAAAGTAAAGAACCTACCTGGTAAACTGTTAAACTTGATTTGTGTGGTTTCTCTGAAAAATACCTTCTATCTCTGTTAACACGGTAATGAGTTGATTAATTTCCTCAGTCTGGGTTACCCCCTCTGCTGATCTAGGGAGATTGACTAGTTAAGCTTAATGTATCACGAGTATTGCACCTGTAGAACTATGTCTTAAGTTAGATCATCTCTGCATGACGTTTATACATGTTGAGAACGGGTGTTGCCAATATTACCTTCTCGGGTCCCTGAGTCTTTTTGGATAGGCTATACCTAATGAAGTGGCCTCTTCCGCAACCTCTGAGATAAATGCAGACATCTAGTCAGCCGTGAGTGGTGTACATAAACGGCCGTATGTAGCACCCGGTGGAACCAGCGCATCCAGTTCAGAGAACAGGTTCAAGAGTATGAGAGTACTTTAACAAATCACTATAAATTCTACATTAGATACTAATAATTAAATTGGAGTCAGATACATATGAGTATAGAATCAGCGTTGGTGGCTGACAGTTAATATAATATACACAGGCTGCCTTTTTGGATAAGCTGGGGTCAGCCTGCAGACCAGACTTAGAGCGGGAGGCAAAGTGGTACTATTGCCTCTGACACGTGGTCAATTACTAGCTGATCCCGCGAATTTAAAGAAGCAGTCTCATCCGGTTGTAAGAACAGTAACATTTCAAAACTCTTACCTTTTCCCACAGCAACAGCGGAAAATATCACGCTTAAACCTTCGCTCCGTGCTATTCCCTCATTGGTCAAGCTGCGCGGGATTTACAGAATCAAACCTGCAACCTCGCGGTTACGAGGCCAGTTCCTAAGCAGTTACGCTACACTGCTGCCCATGCATGTCAGCTTCATGGCACCACTGAGCCGTAACAGAATGTTTGTGCTCTGCGAGAAACTCACAGGAAGCCTTCCTGTGTGCTGGGGAGAGCGTGCGAAATGCCACACAGATAAACTGGATTCAAACCCGGGTGCCCCGGGGCTACGAGGTGACAGCGTTACCCGCTGTGCCACCACGCATTTCATCACTTCCTTTTACAGGAACGAATCAGATGCTGGCAGCTTCACGACGCAGGAACACTGCAGGCGATCCTCAACGTCAGGCGTTTCCCTCTTGGTCTTACGGATGTTGATGACAGGCGTGAGCCGGCGGTGTGATGCTGGCGTTTAATCTCTAACGTCCTCTGCCTCACCAGCAGCGGTGTGATGCTGGCGTTTAATCTCTGCAGTCCTCTGCATCACCAGCAGCGGTGTGATGCTGGCGTTTAATCTCTGCAGTCCTCTGCATCACCAGCAGCGGTGTGATGCTGGCGTTTAATCTCTGCAGTCCTCTGCATCACCAGCAGCGGTGTGATGCTGGCGTTTAATCTCTGCAGTCCTCTGCATCACCAGCAGCGGTGTGATGCTGGCGTTTAATCTCTAAAGTCCTCTGCATCACCAGCAGCGGTGTGATGCTGGCGTTTAATCTCTGCAGTCCTCTGCATCACCAGCAGCGGTGTGATGCTGGCGTTTAATCTCTGCAGTCCTCTGCATCACCAGCAGCGGTGTGATGCTGGCGTTTAATCTCTGCAGTCCTCTGCATCACCAGCAGCGGTGTGATGCTGGCGTTTAATCTCTAAAGTCCTCTGCATCACCAGCAGCGGTGTGATGCTGGCGTTTAATCTCTGCAGTCCTCTGCCTCACCAGCGGGTTCATCTTAATCACAAACAATCAATCAGCAATCAAACAATTAACTACGCCACAGCACATTTAACCAGCGAAATGATGGATCGTTTATCCGGATGGCATGTCAGCGACGTCGGCAAACCCATGAAGAGCCATGGTTCTGTGGCGGCAACAGCACAGAACACTATGCCCCGAAGCAATAGAACAACTCTATTATCATATGCCAGGGATAAGAGACAGGAAGATGAGTGTTAGACAGCGTGTGCTGTGTGTGGGCAAAGTTAAGCCTGCTGTCAAGAAAATCGCTTTGTTCATCCACCCTACAGCTGGAAGACATTAATGCAGAGGTTGACTCATCTTCGCTGAATCTCACAGCGGAAAGGGGCAACAGTGTTACTGTACTATAATGGTGAAGGAACTGGGCTTGTAACTGAAAGGTTGCAGGTTCGATTCCCAGGTTGGACACTGCCGTTGTATTCTAGAGCAAGGTACTTAACCTGAATTGCTTCAGTATACATATAAATGGATAATATGTAGAAAGAAAAATGCAAAAAGCTGACGTTGCTCTGGTTAATGTAATGTAATAGGACGCATATCCATGGACAGAAAAATCTCAAGTATAAGATAATAATTTTAGTTCATCATATTATTATAATTTTTTTTCTACAGAACTGCATAACTGCATAACCTGTGAAACAACACGTGTGTCTAATGAGTCCCACTGCAGATTACATGTAGTTTGACACGCAAACACGTGTGTCGACGCGCACACCTGTGTGAACATCCTGTTTGCTGATCCCACTGTCACATCACACCAAGGCGAACTCACAGAGGAACGCTTCCCGAAAAGTTGCAAAAGTTCCTCCCCGTGTTGCCCAAGAACATCCAATTACCATAAAAGTAACCGTGTGATGAATCACTTCATAACTTCCTTGTGCGCTTACACAGAAATAAATTAAAGGCAGGTTCAATTCAAGTAATTAGTCACAGGTATATAAATGTCAAGTCTTTTCCAGACCCCAACCGCCTGTAGACACGTGAACACATCGCACTTCTAATGGCTGAACACATCGCACTTCTAATGGCTGAACACATCGCACTTCTAATGGCTGAACACATCGCACTTCTAATGGCTGAACACATCGCACTTCTAATGGCTGAACACATCGCACTTCTAATGGCTGAACACATCGCACTTCTAATGGCTGAACACATCGCACTTCTAATGGCTGAACACATCGCACTTCTAATGGCTGAACACATCGCACTTCTAATGGCTGAACACATCGCACTTCTAATGGCTGAACACATCGCACTTCTAATGGCTGAACACATCGCACTTCTAATGGCTGAACACATCGCACTTCTAATGGCTAACGTAGCTTCATTTTCTCAGGAAATCGCAAAGCCGCGACCACAATACAGGCTACATTGTTTTAACCCCTTCTCTAGCACAAACCTGAAAATAAAATGGTTACTCTTCTTGAACCCCTTTGACTACAGGCATAATCATGGTCGCTTCCGTAAGGTAACCCTCGGGAGTTTGTTTTCCAAGAGTCTCGACAGAAGCTCAAACAGAGTGGACGTGGAAGTTTTCTTTTTATCACCCAAAATATATTATTCAATTACATTTTCTTGACGGGATAAGGATACAGACTTTACCATTATTCATGTTGTCATTTTGATTGAGCCCGTTTTGTGCTACGTTATACGAGACAGGATCGTGAGTTTTAATACCTTCAAACGGTATATTGTGTGACCAGATTGTCTAAAAAATTCACCGTAAAAAGACGTAACGAATGCAAATGCACTAAACCACTTCAGGCCCGAATACGGACCAGTGCTAATTAAAAGGTTAAAACAGATGGAGATATAAACAACACCAACAAACACATTTACTGACCATCCAGCATCAGAAGTGCATTAGAATGTTAATGAGTGCGGGACATTTCAGTGGTATTGTATTTAGAAGACTTCCCTGTCAGGGAAAAAGGGTTATTCCAACAGAAAGAGCCTGATAGCTCCAGAGAGTGATGGATTACGGTGGAGAGAAGGGGGCATTCCCTGCAAGGTCGATCCGGTGTTGCACTAAAGACCGTCTCTGGAGGGCTGTTCTGAGTGAACGCATCAGGCCGACAGGTTGAGAGATTTGGGGCAGAACACTAGTAGGCCTGACTATTATGACCTCCTTACAGAGGGAGGCCAAGTACACACATTATTCCCCCACACGGTGATGACCACAGAAGGAAGCTCTGACTCTCAACACTTCACACCACCTGCCACCTGAATGTGAGGGATATCCAGTGGCCCATGAAGCCTTATGAATGTGAGGGATATCCAGTGGCCCATGAAGCCTTATGAATCTGAGGGATATCCAGTGGCCCATGAAGCCCTATGAATGTGAGGGATATCCAGTGGCCCATGAAGCCTTATGAATCTGAGGGATATCCAGTGGCCCATGAAGCCTTATGAATCTGAGGGATATCCAGTGGCCCATGAAGCCTAATGAATCTGAGGGATATCCAGTGGCCCATGAAGCCTTATGAATCTGAGGGATATCCAGTGGCCCATGAAGCCTAATGAATCTGAGGGATATCCAGTGGCCCATGAAGCCTTATGAATCTGAGGGATATCCAGTGGCCCATGAAGCCTTATGAATCTGAGGGATATCCAGTGGCCCATGAAGCCTTATGAATCTGAGGGATATCCAGTGGCCCATGAAGCCTTATGAATCTGAGGGATATCCAGTGGCCCATGAAGCCTAATGAATCTGAGGGATATCCAGTGGCCCATGAAGCCTTATGAATCTGAGGGATATCCAGTGGCCCATGAAGCCTTATGAATCTGAGGGATATCCAGTGGCCCATGAAGCCTTATGAATCTGAGGGATATCCAGTGGCCCATGAAGCCTAATGAATCTGAGGGATATCCAGTGGCCCATGAAGCCTTATGAATCTGAGGGATATCCAGTGGCCCATGAAGCCTAATGAATCTGAGGGATATCCAGTGGCCCATGAAGCCTTATGAATCTGAGGGATATCCAGTGGCCCATGAAGCCTTATGAATCTGAGGGATATCCAGTGGCCCATGAAGCCTTATGAATCTGAGGGATATCCAGTGGCCCATGAAGCCTTATGAATCTGAGGGATATCCAGTGGCCCATGAAGCCTTATGAATCTGAGGGATATCCAGTGGCCCATGAAGCCTTATGAATCTGAGGGATATCCAGTGGCCCATGAAGCCCTATGAATGTGAGGGATATCCAGTGGCCCATGAAGCCTTATGAATGTGAGGGATATCCAGTGGCCCATGAAGCCTCAAAATCCCCTTTCAGATATGGAACCCGCAACATGGGCCGGTTCAATTATCCGGGTTAGCTAGCGGCTTTCCCCTTTCACACATACAGAAACATTCTGCATCGAGTTCACACAGGACATGACCGTTCCGGATAGATTAGGCAAGGCAGGGTATCTACACTCCGAAGCAATGCAGGACAAATTTTAACGTCATGTACTCAAGTTGATCTTTAAAACACCCAGATATTTTGCTAAGTAATAGTTTTGGCAGAGATGTAAGTCCTACCAACAGAACATAGTTGAATAGTGATAGTTTTAAGATAACTTACGGTAACATCTTTACCCAATATAGCTCAGTTATATGATCCCAAATAGCCAACGTGGATGAACAATGGAAGCTTGATTTATCAGCTAAAAATCAATACTTATATTTGGAGTAAATAATTATGTTAGCCAAGTTAAATAGCTAGCTATATCTGCCATGCATATGTGGTGCTAGCCAGCAACTTAAGACAAGCCTGATACAGATGGTTACCATGGGGAAAGTATTGCATAGCTCACAAGCAATTCATAAAGCAATGACAGCAAAGACAGTGACGCTGTTTATTACATTCCTAAAATAAATGTGCAAATTTCCCTCACAAAAAATCACCCAATGCATCTCCAATATCTTCTATGTGCCATGTCTCATATCTGTGCAAGAAGTATTGAGAAGAAAGGTTCACTAAAGTATTTATTAAAGAAAATGTGGCAGAAACAAAAGGTCTCGCTTGAGAACATCACAACCTTTAGCGTGCTTTATCTGGGAATGCTGCTTTATCTGGGAATGCTGCTGCTTTTATTCTCACTACAGCCGTGCCGGAAGATTTCCGGAAAACTTACTAGGTCCTGACCCGGCAAATTGAAGGAACATCTTACACGGAACGCCGACATGGAAAACTGGCAGAACGATTACGGGTTAAGATGCGCGTGTGAAAGGGGTTAAATATTTTGGACTGTATTCAGGAATTCCATCAAACCCCTGAGTAGACTCGATTTCCATCGCTTTATTCAACATCATTCTTGTAACTAAATGGAGTTAGCCACCTCAGGACCGGAGACATCCTTAAAAGTGCTGGCCCCTTATTTCCTTCTTATTTTCCTGTTTATTTAGCTATTCTTTCTTTTTAGCTTTTAAGTGTAACTTTTTAAGTCTTTTAAGAGTTTGGGAAATAATTGTCTTTTCCAAATGGTCTCGAGGTTTATTTATTTATTTTAAAAAACTTTTTTTTTTTTTTACTCCATCTGGAAAATGTCTTCTGTGAAGTGCTGTGTGACAACCTGTTTATAATTGGTCCAAATGTACAAGCTGATAATTACAAACACACAAACCTGCAAAGAGCACTCACATATTAATCAAGATATACAGTAAGTGTGACTAACTGCATCGAGTTTTACTCTCGGGGAGGAAAAACAACAACATAAGTACATTTTCTGACATTGTCTCATGCAATGTTACCTCACTTCAGCTTTACATTACAAAAGATTGTTTATGTGCAGCATCTATTCGTTCTGTTTGAAATGCAAACGGTATTCGAGACACATCATGTCTTTAATCTTCGCTTGGTTTCAGGCCTGCTGCAAGTCCTCCGTTCTCTGTTTACTATGTAATGAACAGGCTGATAAGCGGGAGGTCAGGAAAATAGATGATATGTGTCTCGATTTTTTGTGTGCGTGTGTGTGTGCGTGTGTGTGATGAAAGACAATGAACTTGCCAACATTAGCATCTCTTTCTAACAGCAAGGAGTCAAACCGGATTGTGGCACAGGATCCCTAATTATGTTCTACTCTTTGGTCACTGCTTTTGCAAGAGAGTAACCACGATACACTGGCTAGCCCTCAGCATTATCTTCTTCCTGCCAATTGCTAATTAATTAAAAGGAACTCTTTTTTTTTTGGTAAGGGAAGCTACGGAACAAACTTTTTAAATTATCTCTGAAGATGTGGAGAAAGATGGAAGTGGAGGCTGTTGGAATGTAATGTGACTGCACCTTCAGATAATTTCACTAGACTTTCATGTCTGTGCCGATGGAATGAGAATAAGACTCACTGCAGGCAAAACCCAGCAGAATCATCAATGCTGAAACTCTAAGTTCTTCCTTCCACCCATTTCCCTTTTGTCTGCCCGTCGGAATTTTTCACAGCCAAATTTGAGGTTGACGTGTGAAATTTGTTCAGCTTTCAAAACAACCATCAAACCCTGCTCTCTTCAAAGGTTTGCATTGCATCTTTGAGACAGCACCCCCAGCCAATGGACAAGCCAACTGTATCACTAACACTAAGTACGGATAACACTAAGTACGGATAACACTAAGTACGGACGCTTGAGAGACGTGAGCCAGGCGGTGAGTGGACGAGGTTATGAACCCCCCCTTTCTAATCCTGTGTGTGGATGAAGAAGCTCCCTGAAGGAGGCAAGCATAACACCTGTCTTACCTGCAGTCCCAGCTCTGCATTCACACATGCACACGCACACACACACACGCACACGCATGCATACACACGCACACACACACACGCATGCATACACACGCACACACACACGCACACGCATGCATACACACGCACACACACACACGCATGCATACACATGCACACTCACATGCACACCCACACACGTACGCACACACACGCATGCATGCGAACGCACACACACACTCACACACACACACACACACACACACACGCACACACACACACACACTCAAATGCATGTATACACACTCACATGCACACCCACACACGTACGCACACACACGTGCATGCATGCGCACACACACACACACACGCACACACACGCACACACACACACACACACACACGCACACACACACACTCAAACGCATGTATACACACTCACATGCACACCCACACACGTACGCACACACACGTGCATGCGTGTGCACACACACACACACACACACACACACACACACGTGCACGTCTGCACACTCACACATGCATACACACACCCATACACACACGCACACTCAAACGCATGTATACACACTCACATGCACACCCACACACGTACGTACGTACGTACGTACGCACACACACACACACACACACACACACACATACGTGCACGTCTGCACACTCACATACGCACACACGCACACACACACACACACACACAAAGACACATGCACTGTTAGGTAAGTAATGTTTAATCACAATTTACGGTACTGAAGCTCCATCCCAGTCCATTATTAGTAATTATGCGCTTTTAACAGGAAACTGTCTCTGGGAGATAACTCAAGGGAACAGTAATAGTAGAGTCTGTGCCATGCGTGCATTAAAACTTCACACCATTTCAATTATGAATTATCATCAAAAATAATAATCCAAAGTTAAATCTCCAAATTACTTGATAGGTTAGTCGAACAGTAAACTGGTGGAATCAGCCAACAAGTCAAAACCAATTGTATATTGTCATATTTAATTATATATATATATATATAGATATATAAAGATATGGCAATTAGTAAAATATTTTTAAAATAATGATAGAGAGAGAAAGAGAGCAGTAAGCCAGATGTTGCTAGAGAATTACCTTCAGTGCGACAGGTACAAAAGAAAACAAGGTAAAAAGTAATAATGGAACACATAAGGAAACACCACTAAACAAAAAAAAAAAAGAAAGAAAATGTTTCCTCTCTGCTCTCAAACTAAATCTTTAAAGTAAACTAAAACTCCCCTCAAGCAGTCATGAATATTTGATCCTGCAGGGATGGGGATTGGGTTCATTTATGGCCAGGGCTCAGCTCATCTCACAACTCACACAATTACCATTTGTAAAAAATAAATTAAAAAAAAGTAACTCAAAATTGTCAAAAAACAGAACTAACCATAACACTTTAATCCAAATATTTGTTGTCCCAGCCTCTTTTTAAGGAAATAAACATGAACTGGTTAGCTGAAACATCAACAGCATCAAATACCTTCAGCCAAAATGGCATATTTGCTGCTGCTCTCCATAAAGGTCATGTTTGTAAATGATAATTGTAAAAATGAGTCGGCCCAGAATTGAAATCTCAGATCTCAGCCAGTGATTATTGTTGCCGTGTGCAAGGCCAATGATGAAACACGGACCTCCTCTTTCACTTGGAGAAAGTGAGAAACCCAAACTACGAAGCCTCAACGAGAACATGTGGGAATTAAGATATGTTTTATTATTAATAAAAGCTGAACTCAGGGAATAGTGACCCTGAGGTGTGGCATAACCATCCTGGACTCTCTTTTTATGCTCTGGAATTACTTCTGGCCCTGAGATGCATGGGGCGGGGTTGGATATGGGCAAGGTTGGATGTCATACGCTAACCATACAAGGAGACACGGGCGGGGTCAGAGAGAAGATTGTCACTGCAATCTGTGGAATGGGGTGGGGTTGGATATGCTTCCAATCCCTTGAAGCAAAGGAAGGGAACGACAGGAAGAAAGAATAAAAATCGGATCCAAACGCAGCCCTGCAAAACTCTTTCCAAACTCTTACAAGCGATATTATAATGCTGCTGCATTTGAATGGATCTCTATGGGAATTGGGGGGTGGGACTAGATTAAGCTGTAAATTACACTGGAAAGTATGGAACACATGGTTGGCTAGATGGCTCTAAGTCATCAAGGGACTGATGTATCAAATAAGCCTTAAACCATCACTCTGCTGCCAGAAATACAGTAGATATGGATGGATAACTTGAAGGGTTTCGTCTCCTGACTTATTTTTCCATAGAGTTCAATAGCAAACGCCCATTAACAAGAGGTGACTTGCATCTGACTTAGCCCCTTAGGATAGCTGTGTTATCATAACTGTTCCAGGCCATCTAGTTGTTTAAAAATGCTTTGAGTAGGCTAGCCTAGTTTACATAGACACTATTCACTAAATTAATACAGTGGACAGGTAAATGTAACGTTTTAACATTAGACCCAATGGTAGGGAGCTAACAAAAAAACATTTTTTAAAAATCACATTTGAAACGTCCGATTGAATAATTTCTTGCTTTAATCATTACAACACATCTTCTAATTTCATAGCGTGAGACAACAACTTTAAATGTTGAAAATGTAGTTTAAAATGATGTTATGATTTGTCCGTAGCTAAACACACGACAGTAGCTGAAAAATAACCGTGACAAAAGAAAAATGTCGTCTTAAATTTAGCGTTCGTTGAACGGAGCACGAAAATGACACGGAGCCGGTCTTTTGAAACTCTTTTCATGAGTTTAGCTGTGAACAAATCATAACATATCATTTTATACTACAATATGTGGACTATCAGTAGCCTATATATTAGTATTGACTGCAAGGGGGTTGAGATCTGCAGGGGAGACGGCACATCGGAAAGAAAAGGTGGGCGGGGTCAGACATCCAACCCCACCCATATCCAACCACGCCCCATTCCACATGCTGCAGCGAGGGGTTATTGGGTATTTCTGCCTCAAGACCAATGCATGCTGGGATAGGATCCAGCCCGCCCACGACCCTAACCAGCTATAAGCAGGTTAGATAATGGCGGGCTGTTTCTTTTCAGTGGTAATTAAACCTTCCAGAATAGGCAGCCCAGAAGATACCATATCTTTGTTTTTTTTTGTTTACCAAGGAATTCCCTTTGATGTTTGGGGACAGGAGAGAGGCATAGTCAACCAGGGCAGGCCACCTTATAAACACGGTAACATTGTATAAACCCAAGCCTTATAAACACGGTAACATTGCAGAAACCCAAGCCTTATAAACACGGTAACATTGTATAAACCCAAGCCTAATAAACAGGGTAACATTGCATAAACCCAAGCCTTATAAACACGGTAACATTGTATAAACCCAAGCCTTATAAACACGGTAACATTGTATAAACCCAAGCCTTATAAACACGGTAACATTGCATAAACCCAAGCCTTATAAACACGGTAACATTGCATAAACCCAAGCCTTATAAACACGGTAACATTGCATAAACCCAAGCCTTATAAACACGGTAACATTGCATAAACCCAAGCCTTATAAACACGGTAACATTGCATAAACCCAAGCCTTATAAACACGGTAACATTGTATAAACCCAAGCCTAATAAACACGGTAACATTGCATAAACCCAAGCCTTATAAACATGGTAACATTGCATAAACCCAAGCCTTATAAACACGGTAACATTGCATAAACCCAAGCCTTATAAACACGGTAACATTGCATAAACCCAAGCCTTATAAACACGGTAACATTGCATAAACCCAAGCCTTATAAACACGGTAACATTGCATAAACCCAAGCCTTATAAACACGGTAACATTGCATAAACCCAAGCCTTATAAACACGGTAACATTGCATAAACCCAAGCCTTATAAACACGGGTAACATTGCATAAACCCAAGCCTTATAAACACGGTAACATTGCATAAACCCAAGCCTTATAAACACGGTAACATTGTATAAACCCAAGCCTTATAAACACGGTAACATTTCAGAAACCCAAGAACAAATAGTCTGTAAAACTAGGTATCCGACATGCATGCACGCGCACACACACACACACACACACACACACACACACACACACTCACACACACACACAGACACACACACACACACACACACACACATACACACCTTCCATTTTCATTTGGAACAATCTGCAGTGCATGATTTACTGTTTGCGTGAGTGTAAATCTATGCATTTTATGCCCTGTTCATCAATTATTTCTGATTAAAGTTTTTCTTTAATCAAATTATTCCTCAGTATATATTCACAAGAGAGCAGAATATTGAGACACTTTTTTGTGAAAGGTTGGGTTTTAAGTTGTACGCTCATGGCATTTTCACATTTCTTTCTGTGGAGAAAAAGCAGGAGGGTTGAAAAACAAAAAAGAGGCTATGGTGGCCCTGAAGTGCCAAAAATAAATGGAAAAACACAAAAAAAAAGCCCACAAACACTAGTCTAAGAAAAACGCAAACACAAAATAATAAAGCACAAACACAAAACCAATTGCGCATTTACAGATTAATAGTGTTCCACTACCTTTTTTGGTTTTCAAAATCCTCACTTTGCTACTGATTTATAGCACTTCAGGGCCATACCTCTCAAAAAACATTTTGAGAGAATGGAAGTGCTCAGGCTGCTAGGGGGTTAGCGCACAGTAGCAGTTTGGGTGACAACTCTGACATTTATGTGACTGAAGCTAGGTTGCGGTGAATGGAGAGGTGTGCGGAGGAGGCCATTGATGTCGAATTTAAGAAAATGAAAGCAGACGACACTAAAAGCCCATGAAAAGAAGGCCACCTGTCTGGGAAGGCTCTTATTACTGATCGTCTGTTCTGTCCTGATCAATGGGCAGGAGAGTTAGAAGATTCCTTTTTGATTCAATGTGAAAAGAATTTACCAACAGAAGACGGCATGAGTACAGGCTGTCAGCCGAGGCTACACAAGGTTTGTGGCACCCCTGTGTACTCTTCTCTCTTTTGTAATAAGAATAAGTATCGTGCTCTCGCTGCTATGCCACCT
>CM056378.1:6576428-6585052 GCA_029718625.1 Synaphobranchus kaupii
AGGGATATTGTGGTGACATCACCGTAGCTCATTTCACGGACACTGTTTGTATGGTGTGGTGTTTAAACTGGGCTTCCTCACCCTGGGGACCCGCGGCGCTGGACGCCTGCAGATTCCACCCGTCCGTTCGGACTCTGCCGCAGCCCGTGAGGACCGACTACGGCCGACAGAGGGCGGCCACGTCAACACAGGTGCCATAAATAGCCCGGGCGGCCTGGTGACATTACCTGCCTGCGACAAGTTAATCATGATGAATTGGTCATGAGCTGCACATCCCAGAACAAAGAACAGCTTCTGGCCCAATCAAAGCCCGGCGTCTCTCCCCTGCTCCTTCTGGCCCCATCAAAGCCCGGCGTCTCTCCCCTGCTCCTTCTGGCCCAATCAAAGCCTGGCGTCTCTCCCCTGCTCCTTCTGGCCCAATCAAAGCCTGGCGTCTCTCCCCTGCTCCCCAGCACACAAACAGGGGGTGCGGGGGACAGCGTTGGAGGGGGCTAAAATAAAATAAGGGTTACACATTTCCTGTAATTGATTCACAGAGTGGGAGTCCATTAAAAGGCAGTTCATATTCAGATTGAGGGGTGAGAAATGAAGATGTATCCCCGTGGAAACGACGGAAGGGAAAACACCGGAGGCAGTGGTGAAATTCTTTCCTTTCAACCACAGGCAGCGGCAGACAGATCTATAGCAATTCTGCCAACCAGGGAAGTCATTCACATGGCATAACCTACTGCTACTTCAGTATTGAATTCATTTTTTTTTTTTTTTTTTTTTTTTTTGTGGGGAGATGGTGAAGAGGGGGCGGGGGGGGGGTATTGGGTGAGATTATTTAGGCACATGTTTTACGATGAAATGTAATATATATACCCTAAACTATATTCCCTAATTACAACATATCATATTAACTTAATTTTAAAACGGGGCATTTTCTGTTTATTCATTAATTATATTACAAAAGCTTCCGGTGGAAATATGAAAAAGAGGAAATCACTAATTTGCATGGACCCCCATTATCATAATGAGAGCCCATTGGCTCCAGTGCACCCAACAGACATGCCAGCCAGAATCCAGAATTGGGGTGAACCATTGAATCTGACAGTATCTAAGGACACATAATGGTTAACAGGGACTTTCTCCAATGTCTCTGGCTTGTGGGGACATACAGCGACACCCACTGAAGGCTACTGAAATGCACCCACAATCAAGGCTACTGAAATGCACCCACAATAAAGGCTACTGAAATGCACCCACAATCAAGGCTACTGAAATGCACCCACAATCAAGGCTACTGAAATGCACCCACAATAAAGGCTACTGAAATGCACCCACAATAAAGGCTACTGAAATGCACCCACAATCAAGGCTACTGAAATGCACCCACAATAAAGGCTACTGAAATGCACCCACAATAAAGGCTACTGAAATGCACCCACAATCAAGGCTACTGAAATGCACCCACAATCAAGGCTACTGAAATGCACCCACAATAAAGGCTACTGAAATGCACCCACAATAAAGGCTACTGAAATGCACCCACAATCAAGGCTACTGAAATGCACCCACAATAAAGGCTACTGAAATGCACCCACAATAAAGGCTACTTAAATCCACCTGCAAACAAGGCTACTGAAATGCACTCACAATCAAGGCTACTTAAATCCATCCACAAACAAGGCTACTGAAATGCACCCACAAATAAAGGCTACTGAAATGCACCCACAAATAAGGCTACTTAAATCCTAAATTTATAAACAAGAAGAAGAATAACCTTTAAAGTGCCGTTTGTTAGACGTTTGGAGGGGCATGTGGGGTAAGGTTGCACATGTGAAACTCTGTGGTGGTACTGCCACAAAAGTTGTTATTTTACAATTCCTAAAAAAATTTTAATTAATTTTACCAGAAATGGTGGACAGAAGTCCACTGCTGGAAATAAACAGATTTTTATCTTTTACAAATGATATTGAAAGCAAATGGGTAATCCCTCACCTGGGCAAAGGAATCAGTGGTGGAATGCAATCACACACAAAAGTATCACATCAGGAGTCCTAAGATTATCCAACGCGGATACGATGGCTGAACTCCAAGAGGTGCAACACCACAAATGGGTAGACACCCATGCACAGTACCCATGCACAGTACCCATGCACTGTACCCATGCAACACCACAAAACAGCTGAAGTGTGACCAGTGTCAGTAGCAGGCCGAACCATCAGTTGCTGCAGGCAGCAAAGATTTTCTTTCAGCCCACTTTAAAAGCAAAACAACTTTCTCTTTGTCTGATACATCCTTTTTTTGTCCATTTTCTACTGGGTGCCTGTCTCGCTGCAGTTAGAGCTGTCATTGTCAAAGGAATAATTCAACATTGTATTAACTTTTATCGACCGACTTTAAGCTACGGGGAATTAATGGTAGCATTTTTGAGTTACTAATTTTTCATTTACAGAACTGAATTTTGTATTTTTTTTTACACAACTACTGGTGAAACCTGTTTGTTTTTGAATGTACATCCCACATATCCAAATGTATACAGGAAAGCTATGATGGCTAATTAAAACAGCAAATGTGAGCAACGCTGCTATCAGGAGTTCTGATTTGCAAACTCAATCCTTTGGTGTGCTCGTGAGTAAGTACATAACAAAGCCAACGTTAAACCTGTAACGAAGCCCAGCTGACACTACGAACACTAATCACTAATCAAACACCAAAGTGTGCAGTGTTTGGCGAGGACAAAACGCCACATAGGAATGCACAGCAACGTGATTAGTGTTTACTTATAGAACTGCTTTCATGTGTGAAGCGGTCTGTTTTTAAAATTTTAATTCATAATTAACATCAGAAGTCTGCATTAAGTCCAGCTGGTTTACAAAAGATGGAGCCCATCTGATTTAATGAGTTTATTCCTTTTTGTAAGAAAAGACTGCTGCAGTCAGGGGGACCACACTGAATGTATCCCAGAGGCACCACTCATTGGACAAGTCTGCACAAAAAAGGGACACAATTGCCCCAGATTTTACAGTCACTGAGTCATACCAGATTGGCGCCAGATGGAAGCTGAAAGTCTACATTTCCAGAATCCTTTCACACTACAAAATTAAGATTCATTATTAACTTTAAATATGGAAAACTGATGTTAGTGTTACAGTGAACATAATAGCCTAATGAGAGGATCTATACTATATTTTTACTTTATTAGCAACATCATGAATAATATTAAACTTAATCATAAACATGCACTTCCTGTGTGCTATATATCGGTAAGCTTGATGACATTTACTGAATGTAATCGACTAAGTCAATTATACCACTCCGGCCTTTCTATTAACATTGGTGAATCATAATTCAGATAAAAACTCAGTCATTTTGAGAAAGGTGGGTGACCTTGTTATTCAATTTCCAAACGTATTATCTCCTATTTCTTGAAGGAAAAGCTTTTCTGTAAAGAGAAAAAAAGTATTTCAACTAACCTAATACTTTAATTTCTCTTTCATATACACTTGAAAGTTTGAAGGGTCTGAACTGCCCTGCAAAATATTCATCACGCCTTCTGTTATGACTTGTTGATTGACTCAAATCCTTGAGAGCACAATGTAACTGGATGAAGGGGTTAGAGAGGACTGCATACGAGTTAGTCTCTCCACTTAGACTGCGTCATGTTCCCTTGTCAACCACAAAATATACGAGTTTGGAATGTTTCAATCTCTCCTGAAAACAGCGACAACAAAAAACAATGAACAGCACGCACTTCAATAAAGGACCAACAGACAGGAAGACACTGGTTTTCTGAGCAGTTTGACGAAGCTAGGGAACGTGCGCGCATGCGTCTATTCCATCTCATTTGCACAGTGTTTTAAATGGAGAGAAAACGCTGAAGGCGTGTGCCACTTACACACCTAAACGCTGTATTATACAGGCGGTACTATAGGAGGTGCCTGCGCACAATATAAAAAGAGCACATTATACCCTGCAGTGGCTGAGCGATAGACTCGGCCTTTCCTCTGGTTCCTGAGGTACTCATTATACAGCAGTCCTGCCCTTCGGACACATTACTACCCCCCCCCCCCCCCCCCCCCCCCCCCACACACACACACGCACACACACACACCCCCTCCACCACCCCCACCCCCCACAGATTCCACATGACATCCTATGTCTCACTAAGTGACTTACACAACTCGGGTAATGGGGTTTCTTTCAGGCCAAAGGCATATTACCGCTTTGACAGAACAGAATTACTTTAAGAGTGTCTGTCCCGACTGATCCTCTATGCGATGAATGGAGGGAAATGACTATCAAGAAAGACGCAGCGATTCTCAAAGATTTGGGCCTGGAACAAAAATCAGTCAGCAGTGAGGGTTCACGTGAGATGCGATGACCCCCCCCCACCTACCCCCCCCCCCCCCCCCCCCTCCCCATAACATCCCAGAAGCAGACATCCAGAGGAAGTTAAGCAGCTCTGGAAGATACTGTCCAGAAAAAAAAAAACGTTTTGATACGAGGTCAATTAGAACAAAGGGCCTGGGCACAGTGGGGTGGAATCCAGGAGTTAATCAAGCCCGTCTCTTCCCTCCGCAGAAGGCAGATCACCATCTTATTACACTGATAATTGATTAAACCAATTTCACCTTTGTCCCCGGGCTTCTGTTGAAAGTTGGCGACTTAATGAGATCTGGACAGCCCGTGGCGCGGTGTCCTTAAGGGATCCGCCAGAGCTCTCCTTAGAGCCGCGGTTCTGGGCTGCAACGGGAACGTTGCGGGAGTTTCTCACTCAGCATCATTGTGCCTTTAGGTGAGCAGGGAGCAGATGAGAATCAGGAGGTGTCTGATGAGAGTCTTAAAGGCAGTATATGAAAAAAAATGCGGGAGGTGGAGGCACCTGATGCAGAAGAGATAAAACTGCTTAAAAAAGTCTACAGTTCCCAGAAAGAGACTGCACACCATACCCCCACCATAGCCCCTACAGTACCCCTACCCCCGAGAGTACCATTGCCCCTACAGTACCCATTACATTACATTACAGGCATTTAGCAGACGCTCTTATCCAGAGCGACTTACAACTTCTTATTACATTTATCCATTCATACAGCTGGATATATATACTGAAGCAAGTCAGGTTAAGTACCTTGCTCAAGGGTACAACGGCAGTGTCCTACCTGGGAATCGAACCTGCAACCTTTCGGTTACAAGTCCAGTTCCTTAACCATTATACTACACTGCCGCCCATTATACTACACTACACTGTACCCCTACCCACGAGAGTACCATTCCCCCTACAGTACCCCTACCCCCCGAGAGTACCATTCCCCCTACAGTACCCCTACCCCCGAGAGTACCATTCCCCCTACAGCAGTGGTTCTCAACCTTTCTGCTGCCAAGGCCCCCATGTGTCCAATAAAATATTCCAGGGCCCCCCTACATACGATAAAGGTTTTTCCCCTTCTGTCTTTTTTGCTACAATGATGACAAAAGTCCTTGCTTTCAAAATAACGTTTATTTAAGTGCTTACTGTTGACATTACACTGCTTGTAGAAGTAAATCAAATAGCATATTTGACCATTTGTCAAAAATAGAAAAAAAATCATAATTAATTTTTAAAATAAAATTACAGAAAATGATCACTAAAGTGCTATCTGTTGCAGTTGCATTGTTTTCCATAAAAATAGCATATTTGGATAAGTTTGACCATTTCTCAAAAACAGAAAATCATTATTTTAAAAAATACAGAAAAGTATCACCAAGTTACCATTTCTAAAAAAATATAAATAAATACAGAAAATAAGCACTCATTCACTCAGTGGACATTTCTAACTCAATGTGAGGTCTGCTGCTGCTGCTGGCTAATAATACGGTCAATACGTGGGGAGATATTCATACAGTCAAGGAGTGAAAGGGTGTGTCTTGGTGAACTGACTCAGGCCCCCACTGAACTCAGCCCCCTTCCTGCTCTCTCCTCACCTAAACAAACAACAAAATGACAAGCGACGAGAGTGACAGCAGTACTGCAGGGAGTTTTGAGGTGGAGGAGTTTGAAAGGATTCCTTTGTGGTGGAAGACTCTTCCTCGCGAAGATGTTGCTTGGGAAATACAGCCGTATTCATTCGAGTCACTGGCAGCAGCAACCGCTGTATTAGTTGAGCGACGTCTTCGCGATCGAGGAGAGGACCGGGGATGTAACCGAATGGTAGAGCTAACGTTACCTAGCTAAGTTAGCTTGTTTGTCGGCCTAAAGTAACGTTACTATTAAATACATTCAAATACACAGCAAAACCCAGTCAAACAGTAACGTTAGTATATTGAACATGGCTGGTTGTAGCGCCCAGCTCCACTTGGTCCGGAGAGAATTGTTATCATTTATTAGCTAACATTCATAAATGATAGCGATAACTAGCTATCTAGCTAAGTTACCAGTTCTCTGGACCAAACGGGGCTAAACTCACACACAATAGACTGCTTTGCATTACCTAATTTATCGATACATTCCATCTCTCGGCAGATTATGAAAGCTAACAGAGCCGGTGGCGTTACACCGAGGAACGATACATCTGACTCCTTGGCATAATGCAGGCAAGTTAGCTAAAGTCAACCAAAGTAAGACGTTGTAGATGAATAACTCTATGGCTACGTTCACACTGCACGTAAAAAGTGGCCCAGATCCGATTTTTTCCTCAAATGTGACACAGATCAGATTTTTTTATGGAAGTGTGAACAGCGAAAATCACATTGAATCTGACATTTACAATTCTCATTTGGGCCACTTTTGAATGTGGTATTAGATGCCGATACATAACCGATTGTGTCAAAGCGACCGCAGTCTGTCAGATCGGAATTAATGTGACTTTTTACGTCATTTTTGATGCACCTAGCAGGGCATTAGAACGTTAGCGCACGGGCTAGTTAACTCACTATTGACATGTACAGGGTAGGTTATCAACAGATTCACATTATATTATCATGTGTTGTTATTTTAGATAAGTGGGAAACGTGCAAAGCAGTGGATTTTTTTTGGGCAAACGATACACCATAATAAATCGGAAGTAGGCAACGTTTTTATGTAATTCGCGGACAGCTGCGTTACCCGTTTTGTGATTTAAAATAATGTTAGAACTGTCCATATTATTGTCTTGGTTTGTTGCACGGTATTCATTATTCACGGTTTTCTCATGTAGCTGCTTACCGAACGTTATGGTTGTCGGTCCAATAGTGTGTCAATAGTTTAATCTAAGGGTGCGCATGCTAGGCTATACGTTACACATGAAGTTGAACAGATGTGTCGTGTGATACTATAGCTTTTTTATATTGTGTATTTTAACACGGCTGGAACGCTGTATTGACCAATCTGCATCCCAGAACTATCCGCACATGAAGTACTAGATAGATAGACTATTTGTTTAGTTAAATAGTTGTTTATATCGCTTTTTTCTCATTAGAGTATTTTTCAATATTTTTAAAGAAACATTCCCAGCCATCTCAAGGCCCCCCTGGCAGCTCTCTGAGGCCCCCTAGTGGGCCGCGGCCCCCCTGTTGAGAACCGCTGCCCTACAGTACCCCTACCCCGAGAGTACCATTCCCCCTACAGTACCCCTACCCCCGAGAGTACCATTCCCCCTATAGTACCCCTACCCCCGAGAGTACCATTCCCCCTACAGTACCCCTACCCCCGAGAGTACCATTCCCCCTACAGTACCCCTACCCCCGAGAGTACCATTCCCCCTACAGTACCCCTACCCCCGAGAGTACCATTCCCCCTACAGTACCCCTACCCCCGAGAGTACCATTCCCCCTATAGTACCCCTACCCCCGAGAGTACCATTCCCCCTACAGTACCCCTACCCCCGAGAGTACCATTCCCCCTATAGTACCCCTACCCCCGAGAGTACCATTCCCCCTACAGTACCCCTACCCCCGAGAGTACCATTCCCCCTACAGTACCCCTACCCCGAGAGTACCATTCCCCCTACAGTACCCCTACCCCCGAGAGTACCATTCCCCCTACAGTACCCCTACCCGGAGAGTACCATTCCCCCTACAGTACCCCTACCCCCGAGAGTACCATTCCCCCTATAGTACCCCTACCCCCGAGAGTACCATTCCCCCTACAGTACCCCTACCCCCGAGAGTACCATTCCCCCTATAGTACCCCTACCCCCGAGAGTACCATTCCCCCTACAGTACCCCTACCCCCGAGAGTACCATTCCCCCTACAGTACCCCTACCCCGAGAGTACCATTCCCCCTACAGTACCCCTACCCCCGAGAGTACCATTCCCCCTACAGTACCCCTACCCCGAGAGTACCATTCCCCCTACAGTACCCCTACCCCCGAGAGTACCATTCCCCCTACAGTACCCCTACCCCCGAGAATACCATTCCCCCTACAGTACCCCTACCCCCGAGAGTACCATTCCCCCTACAGTACCCCTACCCCCGAGAATACCATTCCCCCTACAGTACCCCTACCCCCGAGAGTACCATTCCCCCTACAGTACCCCTACCTCCGAGAGTACCATTCCCCCTACAGTACCCCTACCCCTACAGTACCCCTACCCCAGAGAGTACCATTCCCCCTACAGTACCCCTACCCCCGAGAGTACCATTCCCCTTACAGTACCCCTACCCCCGAGAGTACCATTC
>CM056378.1:6585552-6638171 GCA_029718625.1 Synaphobranchus kaupii
TATTAATTTAGTAAGATTTGCATTTAGGTTTGACAGTGTACAACTCCACTAATGATATTGCCCAGACTAATCTGCAATTGCTTTAGCTATAGGGCCCAGCTTGATCTCATGGTGAGTACTTCAACCAAGTCAGTCAGGAGCTGAGGCATACTTTATGAGCATTGCGTTTATTATCTACGCACAGGTGGGCGGAAGCAGTAATCTACCCAGATCGGAAGGTTGGAAATTAATGAAACACCTTCAACTTCACCTTCAAATGGAGCGAGCCACAGAATGCCCTTTATTGTCTTATTAACCGTTGATTCCTGAACTAAACTATGATGCCATTATAATCATAATCAGCTGTGCCTTGTTGTTTTGTCTCCATCACTGACCTAGGTTAGAAACACTAGAAGACTTGAGGAGACTAGATCTCATTCCACAAATCACATGGGAAACATGTAGATAAAAAAATAAAAAAAAGTGTGATTAACTTCATTTGTGTTCTACTTTATGAATTGGTATTGATTTTGGGCTCTCACAGCGTGTGTGTGTGTGTGTGTGTGTGTGTGTGTGTGTGTGTGTGTGTGTGTGTGTGTGTGTGTGTGTGTGTGTGTGTGAGTATTCGGGACATGTTAATCACTTTACATTGCAGTTGAAGGCATCAATATTTTATAAAAATTAATTGTTTTTAGAGTAGAGTGAAAGAGTGTCCTCTTTTCTCCACTGTATCATTTCCCTTGACTACAATTTGGTTTTTTTTCTTCTTCATATTTGTGGTTAAGAGAGAAATAAATGAACAGTGGGAGACTGCAGTTTCTGTAAGCAAACACAAAGCTGCAGAGACAAATGTATTTAACTTAAATAATGTTTACATAAGCAGAAAGAAAATGTAGACGCCATTGCATTCGTACTACATTAATACCAAAAGAAACCATATATGGAAAACTCAACATTTAAAAACTGAACAAATTAATCCTTTAAGTATTAAAATCACTAATTCTACTCAGCAAAAAAATGAACACTGCTTACCACACCACAAAGTGATGGCCCCTTCGACAGAGGGAGAGTCACAAATGCTGTTAAATCAAAAGTCCCCTAATTTTTTATTTCAACCACAATTAGCCGTGTTCAGCCCGGAGCAAGGGGCGTGGGTATAGGAGGGAGCAGTGAAGCTCTGAGGGGCGTGGGTATAGGAGGGAGCAGTGAAGCTCTGAGGGGCGTGAAGCTCTGAGGGGCGTGGGTGTAGGAGGGAGCAGTGAAGCTCTGAGGGGCGTGGGTATAGGAGGGAGCAGTGAAGCTCGGGGGGGCGTGAAGCTCTGAGGGGCGTGGGTGTAGGAGGGAGCAGTGAAGCTCTGAGGGGCGTGGGTGTAGGAGGGAGCAGTGAAGCTCTGAGGGGCGTGGGTATAGGAGGGAGCAGTGAAGCTCTGAGGGGCGTGGGTATAGGAGGGAGCAGTGAAGCTCTGAGGGGCGTGGGTATAGGAGGGAGCAGTGAAGCTCTGAGGGGCGTGGGTATAGGAGGGAGCAGTGAAGCTCTGAGGGGCGTGGGTATAGGAGGGAGCAGTGAAGCTCTGAGGGGCGTGGGTATAGGAGGGAGCAGTGAAGCTCTGAGGGGCGTGAAGCTCTGAGGGGCGTGGGTATAGGAGGGAGCAGTGAAGCTCTGAGGGGCGTGGGTATAGGAGGGAGCAGTGAAGCTCTGAGGGGCGTGGGTGTAGGAGGGAGCAGTGAAGCTCTGAGGGGCGTGGGTATAGGAGGGAGCAGTGAAGCTCTGAGGGGCGTGGGTATAGGAGGGAGCAGTGAAGCTCTGAGGGGCGTGGGTATAGGAGGGAGCAGTGAAGCTCTGAGGGGCGTGAAGCTCTGAGGGGCGTGGGTATAGGAGGGAGCAGTGAAGCTCTGAGGGGCGTGGGGTGTAGGAGGGGAGCAGTGAAGCTCTGAGGGGCGTGGGTATAGGAGGGAGCAGTGAAGCTCTGAGGGGCGTGGGTATAGGAGGGAGCAGTGAAGCTCTGAGGGGCGTGGGTATAGGAGGGAGCAGTGAAGCTCTGAGGGGCGTGGGTATAGGAGGGAGCAGTGAAGCTCTGAGGGGCGTGGGTGTAGGAGGGAACAGTGAAGCTCTGAGGGGCGTGGGTGTAGGAGGGAGCAGTGAAGCTCTGAGGGGTGTGGGTATAGGAGGGAGCAGTGAAGCTCTGAGGGGCGTGGGTATAGGAGGGAGCAGTGAAGCTCTGAGGGGCGTGGGTGTAGGAGGGAACAGTGAAGCTCTGAGGGGGCGTGGGTGTAGGAGGGAGCAGTGAAGCTCTGAGGGGCGTGGGTATAGGAGGGGAGCAGTGAAGCTCTGAGGGGCGTGGGTGTAGGAGGGAGCAGTGAAGCTCTGAGGGGCGTGGGTATAGGAGGGGAGCAGTGAAGCTCTGAGGGGCGTGGGTATAGGAGGGAGCAGTGAAGCTCTGAGGGGCGTGGGTATAGGAGGGAGCAGTGAAGCTCTGAGGGGGCGTGGGTATAGGAGGGAGCAGTGAAGCTCTGAGGGGCGTGGGTGTAGGAGGGAGCAGTGAAGCTCTGAGGGGCGTGGGGTATAGGAGGGAGCAGTGAAGCTCTGAGTGGCGTGGGTATAGGAGGGAGCAGTGAAGCTCTGAGGGGCGTGAAGCTCTGAGGGGCGTGGGTATAGGAGGGAGCAGTGAAGCTCTGAGGGGCGTGGGTATAGGAGGGAGCAGTGAAGCTCTGAGGGGCGTGGGTGTAGGAGGGAGCAGTGAAGCTCTGAGGGGCGTGGGTATAGGAGGGAGCAGTGAAGCTCTGAGGGGCGTGGGTATAGGAGGGAGCAGTGAAGCTCTGAGGGTCGTGGGTATAGGAGGGAGCAGTGAAGCTCTGAGGGGCGTGGGTATAGGAGGGAGCAGCGAAGCTCTGAGGGGCGTGGGTATAGGAGGGAGCAGTGAAGCTCTGAGGGGCGTGGGTATAGGAGGGAGCAGTGAAGCTCTGAGGGGCGTGGGTATAGGAGGGAGCAGTGAAGCTCTGAGGGGCGTGGGTGTAGGAGGGAGCAGTGAAGCTCTGAGGGGCGTGGGTATAGGAGGGAGCAGTGAAGCTCTGAGTGGCGTGGGTATAGGAGGGAGCAGTGAAGCTCTGAGGGGCGTGGGTATAGGAGGGAGCAGTGAAGCTCTGAGGGGCGTGGGGTATAGGAGGGAGCAGTGAAGCTCTGAGGGGCGTGGGTATAGGAGGGAGCAGTGAAGCTCTGAGGGGCGTGGGTATAGGAGGGAACAGTGAAGCTCTGAGGGGCGTGGGTATAGGAGGGAGCAGTGAAGCTCTGAGGGGCGTGGGTATAGGAGGGAGCAGTGAAGCTCTGAGGGGCGTGGGTATAGGAGGGAGCAGTGAAGCTCTGAGGGGCGTGGGTGTAGGAGGGGCGTGAAGCTCTGAGTGGCGTGGGGTATAGGAGGGAGCAGTGAAGCTCTGAGGGGCGTGGGTATAGGAGGGAGCAGTGAAGCTCTGAGGGGGCGTGGGTATAGGAGGGAGCAGTGAAGCTCTGAGGGGGCGTGGGTGTAGGAGGGGAGCAGTGAAGCTCTGAGGGGCGTGGGTATAGGAGGGAGCAGTGAAGCTCTGAGGGGCGTGGGTATAGGAGGGAGCAGTGAAGCTCTGAGGGGCGTGGGTGTAGGAGGGAGCAGTGAAGCTCTGAGGGGCGTGGGTATAGGAGGGAGCAGTGAAGCTCTGAGGGGCGTGGGGTATAGGAGGGAGCAGTGAAGCTCTGAGGGGCGTGGGTGTAGGAGGGAGCAGTGAAGCTCTGAGGGGGCGTGGGTGTAGGAGGGAGCAGTGAAGCTCTGAGGGGCGTGGGTGTAGGAGGGAGCAGTGAAGCTCTGAGGGGCGTGGGTATAGGAGGGAGCAGTGAAGCTCTGAGGGGCGTGGGTATAGGAGGGAGCAGTGAAGCTCTGAGGGGCGTGGGTGTAGGAGGGAGCAGTGAAGCTCTGAGGTGTGTGGGTATAGGAGGGAGCAGTGAAGCTCTGAGGGGCGTGGGTATAGGAGGGAGCAGTGAAGCTCTGAGGGGCGTGGGTGTAGGAGGGAGCAGTGAAGCTCTGAGGTGTGTGGGTATAGGAGGGAGCAGTGAAGCTCTGAGGGGCGTGGGTATAGGAGGGAGCAGTGAAGCTCTGAGGGGCGTGGGTATAGGAGGGAGCAGTGAAGCTCTGAGGGGTGTGGGTATAGGAGGGAGCAGTGAAGCTCTGAGGGGCGTGGGTATAGGAGGGAGCAGTGAAGCTCTGAGGGGCGTGGGTATAGGAGGGAGCAGTGAAGCTCTGAGGGGTGTGGGTATAGGAGGGAGCAGTGAAGCTCTGAGGGGCGTGGGTATAGGAGGGAGCAGTGAAGCTCTGAGGGGCGTGGGTATAGGAGGGAACAGTGAAGCTCTGAGGGGTGTGGGTATAGGAGGGAGCAGTGAAGCTCTGAGGGGCGTGGGTATAGGAGGGGAGCAGTGAAGCTCTGAGGGGGTGTGGGTATAGGAGGGAGCAGTGAAGCTCTGAGGGGCGTGGGTGTAGGAGGGAGCAGTGAAGCTCTGAGGGGCGTGGGTATAGGAGGGAGCAGTGAAGCTCTGAGGGGCGTGGGTGTAGGAGGGAGCAGTGAAGCTCTGAGGGGCGCGGGTATAGGAGGGAGCAGTGAAGCTCTGAGGGGCGTGTTGCTTCTCTCTAACTAGCCTGTCCTGCTCTCCATCAATATTAGTGAGGCGAGAGGGGGACTCGTGCATCATCCGTCCTTTTCTGCAGCGGGCACTGTCTCCAAGGTCTGATAGAGTCTGACGGTACACACACACACACACACACATATATACATACACACACACATACACACAAATACGCACACATATATATACAGTACATACACACACATACACACACACAAGCACACAAATGCGCACACACGCACGCACGCACACACACACATACACACACAAGCACACAAATGCACACACACACACACACACACACACACACACACACACATACGCACACACAAAGCACACGTACGCGCACAACACGCACACACACATGCCTTCATTAAAATGTCTCCCACCGCACAGGTATGGAAGTCTCAGGCTCCGCCCACTGAAATGCCACCACACAAACTAAAGCGCTACACTGGAGCCTCGGCATCACCAAGGGTTACCCCGTAACCACGGTTACTGAGATCAATTACCAAATGTGCTCGCCGGTTAATTAGTTTGCCTTAGTCGTTTTTTCCCTAACAAATAAAAAAAGAACGTGTGGGCGTAAGGATGGGAACAAGCAGATAACACACAAGCTCCTGATTTAAAGTAGTGACAAAGGAAACAAAGTTACTTTACTTTTTCTTTTTTTTTTTATTCTTGGAGATTGTCTGTTTGCCACAGGAAGCTTCATCTGGATGTGTTCTTCATGTAATTTCATGTTTTACTTTTCTGCTTGATGGCTTAAAAAACGAGAACATCAGAGAATTATTCATAATAAAGGATGTCACTTAATTTATGTACTGTAGATTAATTAAACTTTGTTCTACCAAATCCTCCAGACATCATCCCAATCTGCTCAATAATTTCAGAAGCAGGTGGATGAGAATGCCCAAATGACTCTGTAGTCACTCAGTACCATCAGCAAGGCCTCCTGCCACCCTGCTAGGATACCTGCAGCCTTGCCTGCGTCTGTAAAGCTGTCATCAGTGTGTCATGACTATCATTATGTTTCTATTTCTGCAGAAAATAGTCATGATTTCACTCTTGTTCCTTTATTTTAGACCAAATTGAAGAATGATCGTAACGTTGAAGTGAGTGGGTTCTACTCTTACTGACTGCTTAGATCTTTACGAGCGTTTCTACTTTCATAAACCATCCAATCAAATGACAGCCTGGAAAAGCTAATGGCGCCTCCTGGGGGGGGGGGGGGGGGGTTGGGGGGTGGGGCAGGACCACTCCAGTATTAGCAAGCGCACCAGAAGAAGAGGTTCGATTTTCCATTGAATCAGGAGCTGATGGCGTCCTGATTGCGCCCATAAGTGCCAGTGATGTACATGTTAATGGCCCTGACCCCGGGTCACACATCTGGCCAACAAGCTGGTCGCCAGCTAATGGGCTACAGCCAATTTGGCGGCACTTCATTTCCACCCAGCGCTAATTCCGCCTCAGTGCAAAACCCCCCCAGGGGAAATCAATGGAAGCAAAGTAATAACTAATTGGCAAATTGAATGATATTAATGCTCAGGTTTGTATGGAGTGTGTGTGAGTGTGTGTGTGTGTGTGTGTGTGTGTGTGTGTGTGTGTGTGTGTGTGTGTGTGTGTGTGTGTGTGTGTGTGTGTGTGTGTGTGTGTGTGTGTATATAAGGGGGTGGGTTATGGCACTCACTCATTAGCTGCACATGGAGTTAATGGTTTGGTTACGCTTGTTTATTTTAGCACTTTTTGTTTGTTTCCATGGTGGACTTCGCCTCTCTCTGGCTAAAGTCCACTGCATTGCAGTCTCCTCTGGACCCGGAGATGGAGTTGTAGCACTTGACCGGGGATCCGTGAGCATTGTTAGAAATGAAAAGATTGAGTGTTGGACGTACACTAGGACGGAATCAAAGGCAGCTCTATCACGGCTGAAACACACAACAGATTGCCTTCCTCCCACACTCTGTTACATTCCAGTTCTGAAATGAGCTGGTTCCCATGGTAGCCAAGAGGTTATGGTTCCATCACCAGAGGGCAAAGACCATGGTAGCTGCCCTCCTTCAAGACAAACACAAAAAAAAAAACTGCAATGACAACAAAAAAAAAGGACATATTAGGACCGGTTCTAAGAGCTTGAGGCTTATAGAGATCTGCCCGAGTCACAGCCATTAAATATAGTGAAGTGCGTATAATGTGAAACCAAACATATATTTTATTTATACATATATACTGTATGGGTCTGGGTCTGTGTTCTGGTGCCATTTTGATGGTTATGGTGATTTTGGATGAATAGACAGAGTACATGGTTTGTGTTTATGAGTAACGTGACTCTTTGACCTCTAAGATGTTTTTGTTGAGATATTGTATGAAACCCGGGGAAACCTGGGCTTGTAACATGATTGGACTGCAGTTGTACCAATCATATGTGGGGGCCTCCGTTACTACCTCTTACAGAAAGTCTCAGCCCCAGCAGAAATGTTTAGTTTGACCCCCCAGACATAAAGCATCATAAGAATGATTTATATATCGTTCAATATGTGCCTTTTGTCCAATCATGCCTACTGCAAGAAGCCAACACATTCTGTACAAAAGCAATTCGGAGGTCAACCCGTTTGGGTGTGAAACACAGCTTCATGAGTCGTGATATAAAATTCCATTTTACTGTCACCTTACAAAAGTACACCATGCGCCTGCCATTAAATTCTTTATTCTCCTGGAAATGGGCTATTGTTAACAGTCCTTTGCCACATTTGAATAAGAATGGTGCATATTATAACTGACATTATTTTAAAGAAAAAAAAAAGTTATTTAGCATAGAAATCATATAGCACTGCAGCAGCGATGACGGGCAGTCCTGGCATTTCAATAACTTAATTATCCCCTTAAATAAATTGGTCGTTAAGCAATGACACACTCATTGTCAACCAGAATTGAGCGGCAGATTTTATAAAAATGAAGTCGGCCAAAACTTTTGTTTCCGAATCATGAAACAACTCCCTTCCTCCCTCCTGTAAGCATCTCATCAAGTTCTTTATTCAGTGTGTGCCTCCTTGAGCAAAATGCATTTGGCATTCGTACAAAGTCCATTTCATGACCTGCACAGTGACATGCAAACTGCAAATATTATTGAGCAATAATGCCTGAAATTCCACATCTTAAAAACACAGGAAATATGCGGCGAGAAAACACACTTCTCTTCAAAATCTAATGTAGAAAAACAATGAAATGGAGAGATGAGAAAAACAGGGATAAACGTCGGGAGGTCATTTCTGAGGGGAAAAAGATGCAGCGGTGTTGCGCTTCGTATCTTAAGCACGAGCACTGCTACGGAGAAGCTTAGCAGTCCTGACCCTGCTTAAACAACGACGTGTAAACAAGGATGCCTGCGCTAAACCACACTGCTTCTGCTCTTTGAGCCTTTCTGACATTATTGTAAATGAATAAGCAATAAGTAACTGCAGCACGCCACATATGTTTACTTCTGTTCCGTTAATGTGTCTGCTCGTAAGGGGATAAATACATGTGGAAAATAGCCACACAATTATGGTGTTAATTGACCCCCCCCCCCCCCCCCTTGACCCCCTCACCGAGAGAACTTCCATCGATGAAGCCACACAAAACAACTGGAAAATTAGGCGGGAGAAACTATTCCGCTCAACAAGCTCTCCAGTAAGCAGCAGAGCCCGGAACAGCGTGACGGGATGCGGGCGATGAGCTAAATAAGGAGTGATTGCTAGCGGTTCAGGGAAAGGTCAGCGGGAGGTGGAGAGGGAACATTCCGCTCTAACAGGTGTTCCACAGGTGCTTGTCCTCATGCAGCAGCTAGCAAGCACAACAGACAGACAGACAGACAGGCACCCTGCTAAAAAACAACAACAAAAAAAAAAAGGGCGTAAAAACAAAAAACAGCCGGTTTAGAAAAGATTGTGTACATTGCATATTTACACTGCATATCTACACTGCATATTTACACTGCACATTTACACTGTGTATCTACACTGCATATTTACACTGTGTTAGCAGGGGGCCAGGACTCTGCAAGAAATGGAGCAACTAACGAGCCGTCCAAAAACTTCCAAAATGTGCACACGCACGCACGCATACACACACGCATGCACGCACGCACGCACGCACACACACACGCATATAAGCACACATACACGCACACACATACACATTCACACACATACACACACACACACTCACACACACACACACACTCACACACTCAGTATTATCATTTGCTGATTTCTCATTTGAAAACTCCTCTAATCAAAGGTCAAATGCTTTCTCTGATAAACCCGTCTGTATTACTTTGTGGAAAGAGCGTCTTCGTTTCTCACCCACATATTCATCTGATGATACATCTGATAACTGCCAACACAACTGAACATAACTGAGATTTAATTAATGTTTGATGTTGGTCTGTAATGGTTGTTAATTACATTTTCGGTTCCCACCACCACAATTGGAAAAAAATAATAATAATAATAATAATTTATATATATATATATATATATATATATATATATATATATATATATATATATATATTTTTTTTTTTATAAAGCTTAACATAAATTTTAATTGAATTTTTTTGCATTCCTCCGATTTGAGAAGTGGAGAAGACAAGAATCCCTATTGGCTGATGAAGTAACAAGTAAACAGCACTGCTGCCACTCTGGAGGCAAGGGCTGTGTCTGAATCAGAGCCCTACCTACTGTGTCCTGTGTCCTAGCATACTGTGTAACGTTTACTGCATACCGTTTAGTGCACAACATGCAGCATACAAAAAATATCCTCCATACTCCTACCAGCGAAAACCCAGAAATAAGTATATCATCCGGGGGTTTTAAGTACACTACATTTAGAGAACATTTCACCTACTTAAAAACCTTCCCATCCAGTGTACACACCAAGCATACTCAATTGTACGGAAGGGCTTTGATTCAGACACAGCCCCAGGGGTTTTCCCCCATTCAGGTCCACATGTATTATATGCCCAGGATACTCCACATTATAAAGCTGAAGATTAATCCTTCAGTCCCTTCCCTTCACATTTGAGTCCTGCCATGTTTTCTCCTTCCTCCACATGCTAACGCTACGGCTACATTAATTCCTTTGCCCCCCCAGGCCAAGAGCAACCATGTCACCATGTAGGTTTCACTCTGAAAGAACAATGTGTAGACGGAAGACAAGCTTACAGTCCCTGCCAGTTCTGCACAGTCTGAAGAATAGCTCAATTTCACAAGCAGCGAATGAATCGGACTTGTGTAATTGCCAGGAATGAACACGCCGCCACTGTAAGCAGGCTACTGCATTCTGGGATTGTTGTTTACAGTATGAATTTGACGTCACTACCGTAGGGCACCTCCTGTGAGTTGTGAGAAACAGCTAGGCTGATGGCACAATAGAAATTATTGTTAATGTGTTTTTGTCTTGAGAACATTCATTAACATTATTATTTTACTGTACATATGTATTTTAATTGATTTACGTACACTTTGGCATTATTTACATATGTATGTCCTGTCGATAAAGTAACTTGAATTTGAATTTGAATTTTGAAAGGACAGAGCCACTGAATAATGTAAACTTGTTGTTAATTAAATAAATCAATTTCAGTGATTATTCTATTTAGCAGTCAATGTTCAAGACTGGCTTACAGGAAATTATGAAAAACCAAAACCCCAGCAGTGAATGGTTCTGGTGGCTACGTATTAGCATGGGGTGCATTTTCCTGGCATGGTTTTGGTGCGCTGTTACCCTCAGAAGGCGAGGTCAACATCAACATTTTTTTAAGGGCGCTGAGCGAAAAGCTTCACCCTGTGGTAAACTCTTCCTGCAGCGAAGGACATCTTTCACGACGACAACGCCCCCCATCCACAAAGCAAAAAGCAGCTTCCAAACAGTTCTGTGGAGTAGGTTATAAGGTTAAAAAGCGAGACTATTGATTATGCAAAGTGCGCTAACGAGCTAACGTAGTCTTCCGCTTCATCACTCGAGAGTGAATTGCTCAAAGGCAAGGTTCCTCATAATAAACTTTAAACAAGTCACCATTGTTCCGTTCACACAATCAATTACATGTTGCGGAAAGAGTCAAAACCGATGGCCAGTTACATTTGATAAAGGCAAACTTGCACATTCTTACTGGCTATACAGTTCTGCATTTACTTTGGTTGTTGAAAGCAATAGAAAGATAAAAACTGATTCAACACACAGGCCAATCCCCCGACTGCATACCAGTTGTGTAAAGCGAATGGACCAACAGCGGACAATACAGCGGCTATTGCTGCTAACATTAGCGCGGTCCCAAGCAAGCGAGATACGACCATATATCAATAATCCAGTGTTGCAAAAGAGTCTAGCATCAGCAAGAAGAGAGAGAGAGAGAGAGAGAGAGAGAGAGAGAGAGAGATAACAACTAATATGCTCCTCAATATTTTGTTTTCCCCAATATATAATGAAAAAATATATATATTTATTTTTATTATTATTATTATTATTATTATTATTATTATTATTATTATTATTATTATTATTATTATTATTATTATTGTTATTAGAATTTTAATATGTATGTATGTGTAATGCTTTGGCAATATTTACAATATGTATTTCATGCCAATAAAGCACATTAAATTGAAATTGAAAATTGAAATTGAGAGAGAGAGAGAGAATGAGAGAGGGAGAGAAAGAGAGAGAGAGAAAGAGAGAGAGAGAGAGAGAGAGAGAGAGAGAGAGAGAGAGAGAGAGAGAGAATGAGAGAGAGACTTTTGACAACCTTTAATAGCCACTATCCCTTAAAAACAACTAGTCTATTTTAATATCAAGCATCAGCAAAAGAGAGAGAGAGAGAGAGTGAGAGTGAGAGTGAGAGTGAGAGTGAGAGAGAAAGAGCCCCTTCACCTGTCCATTGCTCGGAGCAGAGAAAAGGGGGGATTTAAGAAAGCAGAAAGAAGAAAAAATCCAATTAAAGGTCTTCTTCTGGAGCCAACTAACCCAGTGAACTTAATGAAGGAAGAAAGCAGCTTAATGACTCAAAACCCTATTATTAAGCTGCCCGAAGACAGCGCTGGCTGGGAATGCCATCAAGCCACATTAAAGACACAGATCTAAGAGGTTCACCTACGTATCTGCGTGTCCCTGGGTCCCAGACTGACCACACGCTGCTGCTTAGCACAGCCAGGCCAGCTAATTTTGTCCGTGCGAGCAACAAAAAAAAAAAAAAAAACTAACAAATTGCTTCAAATGGCTCTACCTATAATTTGTACTGCTGTCAGGCAGAGTCTATTCATGTGAATTCTTCTTCTTTTATTCTCATTGTAAAAAAGAGGGAGTGGAAGCCCAGAGGAGAAGTCCACTTCTCCTGAAGACCCAAGTAGCCTTTTCCAGGTGACAATTAGGAGCCCACTAATGGAGCCCCTGCCAGTCACCCAGGCTCCTGAGAGAGAGCCAGCCAGGCAGGCAGGCAGGCAGGCAGACAGACAGGTAAAGCTCTGACCCAGATCCTCCTGACAAGGCAGCAGCCAACTTCCACACAAAGCAGAGGATGCGCTCCAGAGAGGCTGGGCACAGCAGTCACATCCTCCGTAGGCCTGGTGACGGGCCAGAGACAAACACCTGGGCCTCCAGACACAATGCAGCACTTTACAATAAGCAAACAGTCGGCCCGCTGCTTCTAAATGCAGCAGAGACCTGGAAGCTGGAAAAAATTTTTATTCCAGTACGCCTGTACCGACATTCTCGGTTCTTTTTCTTTTATTGTTTGCGGATGTCTGTCCTTTATGGTAAAAATTTAAAAAACATTACAATAGTGTAAAATTGCCATGCAATGTTATTTCTTCAAATTATTGTGGTGTGGTCACAGAATGATAAACTGAATTGACTAGTTTTGGATATGAATGCACAAATAAGAACCAAATGGAAAGGTCACGTGACATCTTGAATGCATGTTGGATTCAGTATGCAGTATACATTGTATTGTGCTTAAAACCAATGACAATTAATAAAATAAAGTGCAACAATAATGAAAACTGCCTAGCACAGAGATGTTTACTAGATGTTGCCAAGCAACATTCTTTTGTGTTAAGAAAAAGTTAAATTGTTGACAAAAAAAACTGTTTACACAATTCGACAGCCGTTACGGCTCTTGTCCCCTTAAGATGTACAGTAAGATTAGTTGTCCTTCTTCGTAAAATACACCTAGTTCCACTGAGCGAACTCCCATGTGGACTTAGTGAAAGTTTAAAAACAATGGGACAAATATACAGCGTTGGCAAGTCTACGGCCTTTAGTGACTCCCTGGGAGAGTGTACAGGGAGAGCTGTCAGGCCTGGGGGAGACAGCGCTGGGGAGAAAGCGAGCACTCTGGGAGAACCAAAGGCTTCGAACACACACAATGCACACTGGGACATATTAGAACCTCACCGCCCGGGAACATGATCAGCTCTCAGACAGGGGGAGGGGTCACTGGGGAACCGCCGCCGAACAGTGACCAAACACGCACAGATGGAGCAGGGGCAGGAGAAGGGGCAGGAGCAGGAGGAGGGGCAGGAGAAGGGGCAGGGGCAGGAGGAGGGGCAGGAGAAGGTGCAGGCGCAGGAGGAGGGGCAGGAGCAGGGGCAGGAGGAGTGGCAGGAGCAGGGGCAGAAGGAGGAGCAGGGGCAGGAGGCGTGGCAGGAGCAGGGGCAGAAGGAGGGGCAGGGGCAGGAGGAGGGGCAAGGGCAGGAGCAGGAGCAAGAGGAAGGGCAGAAGAAGGGGCAGGGACAGGAGCAGGAGAAGGGACAGGAGAAAGGGCAGGGGCAGGAGGAGGGGCAGGAGCAGGGGCAGGAGCAGGAGGAGGGGCAGGAGCAGGAGGAGGGGCAGAAGGAGGGGCAGGGGCAGGAGGAGGGGCAGGAGCAGGGGCAGGAGGAGTGGCAGGAGCAGGGGCAGAAGGAGGAGCAGGGGCAGGAGGAGTGGCAGGGGCAGGGGCAGGAGCAGGAGAAGGGGCAGGGGCAGGAGCAGGAGAAGGGACAGGAGAAAGGGCAGGGGCAGGAGGAGGGGCAGGAGCAGGGGCAGGAGCAGGAGGAGGGGCAGGAGCAGGAGGAGGGGCAGAAGGAGGGGCAGGGGCAGGAGGAGGGGCAGGAGCAGGGGCAGGAGGAGTGGCAGGAGCAGGGGCAGAAGGAGGAGCAGGGGCAGGAGGAGTGGCAGGAGCAGGGGCAGGGGCAGGGGCAGGAGAAGGGGCAGGGGCAGGAGCAGGAGCAGGGGCAGGAGGAGGGACAGGAGCAGGAGGAGGGGCAGGGGCAGGAGGAGGGGCAGGAGCAGGCGGAGGGGCAGGAGCAGGGGCAGAAGGAGGGGCAGGAGCAGGGGCAGAAGGAGGGACAGGGGCAGGAGGAGGGGCAGGAGCAGGAGGACGGGCAGGAGCAGGGGCAGAAGGAGGGGCAGGGGCTGGAGCAGGGGCAGGAGGAGGGGCAGGGGCAGGAGCAGGAGGAGGGGCAGGAGCAGGGGCAGGAGCGACACAAAGGCAGAGGTCTTGTTACAAAGACGACGCTTCTTTTGGTATGTATTGCCTTCATGAAGTTTTGTTTTTTAAATAAGCTCTAGGGCCAGTTATATGGAGGATCAGCGCTGATCAGATCAGATCCTAGCTATGATGCTAGATGCTATGATGCTAGATGCTATGATGCTAGATGCTATGATGCTAGATGCTATGATGCTAGATGCTGTGCCTTGGTGGAGATATATCGGGGGAGTCTGGCCTCCTGTGTGCAGCTCGCTTACACTCTCGCTGCAAGAAAGTCTGTCTTAATAAGTGTTTTAGTCTTGTAATGAGACTCAAAATCAGTGGTTCCCAACCCCGTTACAGGAGATCTACCTTCCTGATGGTTTTTATTTCAACCCGAATTTGGCACACCTGATTCTACTAATTAGCAGCTCAATGAGATCTCTAGCTGTTGAACGAGATGTGCTTTGTTAGGGTTGGAGCAGTATTTTAATAATATTTAAAGTATAAATATAATAAGACTAAAATACTCGTTAAGATTGACTTGTTTATTGGTTTTTGCAGCGCTGGGCTTTGACACATTTCAGAGTAAGTAGAGGGGGGGGGGGGCTTCATTACCAGGCTGAAATAGCCAATGACTGCAGAGTGAAATGGACCTTAACCCCTCCCACCCCCCACACGACACACACACACACACACTTCTGTACACCCGCGTTCACACAGCACATAAACTACAGTAGCCCACATCCATCGGTCTCCTGCTACACGCGGGCTTATCAGGGGACGTCTCTCAGTGACAGTGGCTTCATAAGAGGTCAGAATTGATGGTGGGGTCTGCAGTAGAGTAGAGCAGAGCGCGGGACGGGGGAGGTGCACATCTGCGCTGTGGCCATAACTCACGCCTTACTGCTCCCACCTCTTATCGGACTGAGGATTCATGGGAATTTACCGTGCCGGAGAGGTGAAGGAATTCTCCACCCACGCTCAAAGGGTGTCATCAGGAACGGCTGTAGTCTTTCTGCTGCCCTGTGAGATGGCGGGCCGGGTGGTGCGGGTGGAGGTAGTGTATAAGCTATGGTGCGGACCCGCGGGGTTTGGGGTCGGGTTGAGGGAGTAGTGATTGATAAGGGCGGGTTCCATCTATCATGAACACAATGCATGGATTTTTTTTTGACTGCTATTTTTTCGCGCATGTTGCCGACGTCCACAACCAGCCCAGGGTGCCCGGAGGTCCCGCTCGCAGCTTATTGGTTCTCGCTTTTTTGGTCCCAAAAACAAAATATGGAGGCCATGTCTGTGTGTCTGTCTGTGTGTGCGTGTGTGTGTGTGTGTGTGTGTGTGTGTGTGTGTGTGTGTGTGTGTGTGTGTGTGTGTGTGTGTGTGTGTGTGTGTGTGTGTGCATGTGTGCGCTGCAGCAATACATCTGGGTCCACCTGGCTACCGTTGTCTTCTTCCCAACAAAACGACACTTTCTGTTTTCCGCTCTCAACACTGGTGTCACTGAAAAAAGTGACTTTGAAAACATGGAGATGTCTGGATGAGTGGGGACACATTTTTAACCAATACATTTAAAGTTAATCAACCGTGTCACTGCAGGACGAAGCACAAGATCATTCCCGACTGAGAAGCACATCGTGAAAATGAATGCTCCTTTCAAAGGACAAGCTTCCAATTCTCTCTCGCCTGCCAGCATTCTCACAGAGCCAACGACGTGACGGCGAAGCATTATAATGCATTATAATTATAATGCTCACAGTTCATCTTCAAAACTATTTTCCTCCCATGTACACAAAACCGTGGATCTTGCCTTACTTTCTTTTCGGCTCCATTTTTGTTTCATCATTCATTCCGTGAAGTCGGCAGCGCAGTTATTCTCCCCGTTAGCAACAGTTGTCAGCGCCATATGCTATTCATTAAACACACGTCAACAGTCTGCGTCAACTAGACGCTGCCTTGTACATGTCCTCGAATCAGTATTTATATTTAAATATTTTCATTGCGTTCTTACGTCGTGATCAACGTGTTAGCACAGCGAGCGGCTGCTGCCCGTGCCATTTTTAAAATGTACACAAGTACAGAGTGTGTCAGGCATCAGAAAGGGTAACAAGCGCATTTACAGAGCGATTAGACAAGACGCTCGGAGAAGGTGGGAGGGGTCTCTAGGGGACACAGATAGTGGCTTGCTTTCCCGCTCTTTTCTCCTGAACCTGATAAATGAATACTGCGTCTGATATGTGCAGGGAATTCATTATGTGCCTGTATATCCTGTCAGCAAGTGTTTATCCTCACAGTCACACACACATTCAGGCATATACACACACACACACACACACACACACACACACGCATGCACGCACGCACGCACGCACACGCACGCACGCACGCACACACAATGTGAGCCTCTCTCAGCCCCTCCTGCCTGCACTTATTTCCACTCGATGCGTGTTAGAGGACAGTATAGCGATGCGCACGCCCAACACACACTCACACACTCACACTCTTACATGCCCAACACACACTCTCACACTCACACTCTTACACGCCCAACACACACTCACACACTCACACTCACACACTCACACACTCTCACACGCCCAACACACACTCACACACTCACACTCTCACACGCCCAACACACACTCACACTCTTACACTCTCACACTCTTACACGCCCAACACACACTCTCACACTCTCACACTCTCACACGCCCAACACACTCTCACACTCTTACACACCCAACACACACTCTCACACTCTCACACTCTTACACGCCCAGCACACACTCACACACTCTCACACTCTCACACGCTCTCACTCTCACTCACACACTCTTACACGCCCAACACACACTCTCACACTCTTACACGCCCAACACACACTCTCACATGCCCAACACACACTAACACACTCTCACACTCTTACACGCCCAACACACACTAACACACTCACACTTACACACTCACACACTCTCACATGCCCAACACACACTCACACTCTCACACTCTTACCCGCCCAACACACACTCACACAGTCTTACACGCCCAACACACACAAACACACTCTCACACTCTTACACGCCCAACACACACTAACACACTCTCACACGCCCAACACACACTAACACACTCTTACACGCCCAACACACACTCTCACACACTTTCACACTCTTACACGCCCAACACACACTCTCACACTCTTGCACGCCCAACACACACTCTCACACTCTTACACACCCAGCACACACTAACACACTCTCACTCTTACACGCCCAACACACACTAACACACTCACACACTCTCACACGCCCAACACACACTCACACTCTCACACGCCCAACACACACTCACACACTCTTACACGCCCAACACACACACACACACACACACACAACACAAAAACTTGCACTCGAGGGACTTGGTCACATGGCGCGCTTTTGCGTTCCTCAACACCCATGTATCCCATCTGCACCCATCACCCACCCTAACAAGTTCTCCTGGTACAACACCCATGTATCCCATCTGCACCCCTCACCCACCCTAACAAGTTCTCCTGGTACAACACCCATGTATCCCATCTGCACTGCTCACCCACCCTAACAAGTTCTCCTGGTACAACACCCATGTGTCCCATCTGCACTGCTCACCCACCCTAACAAGTTCTCCTGGTACAAAAAAAGTCTATTTCCAGTTGTCTGGTTAAATGTGAACTTTATTTTTATTTCCCTCTGGTTTCCCAGGCATCAGCCCTGTGCTGATGAGAAGGAGCCGTGCCGTAAGTCAGGCAGGACTCGGCGTGACCATGTGTCAACTCTAGTTTAAGACGCTCCTCCATGTTTATATATCAGAGCAGCGAGCCCAGTTGCCGCTGCCTGTTGGGTGCAGAGACCTTGATAACACGTCTGTGTAATGCAATTTACACAACGCACGCACAACAGTGAAACAGGACCGAGGAGAAAATGGCTTTTACAATTAGGATCGCTGTCTTACACACAGAGCTCCGCGCGGGTCATCTGCTCTCTGTCGCCCCCTGTCAGGAGAGACGGGAAGCACGCGGATCCCTGCAGACCCGTGCACAAGGCCACCATCACACACGGTGCAGATTGAGAGGAAGCAATTACACAGAGCGCGGGAATAAATCCGCCCGCTGCGATCCCGTAATCGACGGGGTTATTTGTCTGCTAATATCTGCCTACTCAACACCAGCAAGGTCAGGATAAACCATAAACCATACGGGTCACCAATGGCGACAACTCTAAGTGCTTATTATTCTTTTTTAAACCCAGAGCCTCGGTCTGGCAATGAAAAACCCTTGTCCTTCCAAAGGCACAAGTCTGTAAAACCTGTATTGTTATTAAAATCCTTTATACTGTACATATTCACTTGTTCAGTATCACACCATTAGAGAAATGTACATACATTTCACTGCATTAAAATCTCCATCCACACTGGTGACAAGTATCCAGGGCTTGTGGTTTCTTCTTAAAAAAAGACATCAAGAGTCACCAAGTGGAAAATAATACTGGGGAAAGTGGGTCGATACGATTCAATGTGTGTGATTCAGAATGTGTGCAGGTTGACATTATCAGGCCCATGCTTGACTAGATAAGGAAGTGGAGGCAGGCCGGAGAGCCAAAGCCATCTCATTTTGGAGACTCACTGGCACGCTTCAATATTACTGTCAGAATGCTACTTTACTCTTAGATATGTTTACATGACACACAAAGACAACCAAAACAGTGGATCGAATGCCGGATTTATCTTTTAAAAGGCTCTATAAATGCTAATGTAATTCTAATATATTGACCATTTTTGAATTTCCAGAACCGAGTGTGTAGCACGGAAACAGGAACAAATGTTTCTTTGTCATGGCCACAAGATAGGCAGCTCATGTAGACCTAATCTGATCCAATCAGAGACGTACATTTTCTCAAACAAATTTCAGCCAGACATATTTATACATAGGTATAAAATGCTGCTCGAATAGAAAATGTTTTTATGCTAATAACAACGTCTCTTAAATCTGTTAATAAAAATTTCATAAAGATTCTGAGGGCGTAAACTCAGCTTAGCGAGGCAGTTAAATGTCATATTTTCCATCATTATCACGAGACAAAGACAGAGTATCAAAGCATGCCCTGAGTTTAATTAAAAATCTGTGATGCTGTAAAAATATCCACCATTCAATCACTTGTACATTTACTTGTCAGATTAATGTTATACCATAACCTTATAACCCCCTACATACATAGAATTAGTCATTCCAGAAAGAGACATCTTCAGAAAGATAATTATAACACCAACAACAATGCAATACAATAGAAACTTTTATAACACAGAACAATTACTGATGAGGCATATAATGTATTTACTTGGGTCAAGGAGAGCTATTATAAGCATTGGGACAAGGTGAGAAAGCTTCCCACTTATCAACCAACAAAGAATTAAATCAATGGAGCTACAGAATACAGAGAATTCCCAAACCTGGGAAAGTCAGACTAAAGAGGCCCAAGGACATACATACATACATGAGTCACTTCATAAGGAGACCAGCTAGCTAAACTGAGGCTCTCCCATGTAACACTGATGTTCAAACATTGTCACATGAGACTGGGTGGGGTAACCACAAAAGAACGTTCTAGAGGCTAAATCCAAGACATCTACTCTGCACTGTGAAATTTATGAAAATGAATGCGTTGCAATCAATGTAACAAAAATATTTTTAGCCACCTAATAGCACTGGCATAGAAGGGGAAGGGCCCATTAATGAAAGTGTTGAAGTGATCATCGAAAAAAGGGGGTTTAAAACTAGCAGCTGTACCACTGCACAGCTCAACACAGGCAGTTTAGGTCTGGCAAACTGACCTTTTCAATCGCCTTTGCACAGACAGATTAAATAATGACTATCCCTTTAAGCCATACACACAAAGAGTTTGGAGTATGATTATACCATAGAGAGTATCCATAGTATAAGCCCTGAGTTTGGAGTATGATTATACCATAGAGAGTATCCATAGTATAAGCCCTGAGAACAGAGTTTATTATACCATAGAGAGTATCCATAGTATAAGCTCTGAGAACAGAGTTTATTATACCATAGAGAGTATCCATAGTATAAGCCCTGAGAACAGAGTTTATTATACCATAGAGAGTATCCATAGTATAAGCTCTGAGAACAGAGTTTATTATACCATAGAGAGTATCCATAGTATAAGCCCTGAGAACAGAGTTTATTATACCATAGAGAGTATCCATAGTATAAGCCCTGAGAACAGAGTTTATTATACCATAGAAAGTATCCATAGTATAAGCCCTGAGAACAGAGTTTATTATACCATAGAGAGTATCCATAGTATAAGCCCTGAGAACAGAGTTTATTATACCATAGAGAGTATCCATAGTATAAGCCCTGAGAACAGAGTTTATTATACCATAGAGAGTATCCATAGTATAAGCCCTGAGAACAGAGTTTATTATACCATAGAGAGTATCCATAGTATAAGCTCTGAGAACAGAGTTTATTATACCATAGAGAGTATCCATAGTATAAGCCCGGAGAACAGAGTTTATTATACCATAGAGAGTATCCATAGTATAAGCTCTGACAACAGAGTTTATTATACCATAGAGAGTATCCATAGTATAAGCCCTGAGAACAGAGTTTATTATACCATAGAGAGTATCCATAGTATAAGCCCTGAGAACAGAGTTTATTATACCATAGAGAGTATCCATAGTATAAGCCCTGAGAACAGAGTTTATTATACCATAGAGAGTATCCATAGTATAAGCCCTGAGAACAGAGTTTATTATACCATAGAGAGTATCCATAGTATAAGCTCTGAGAACAGAGTTTATTATACCATAGAGAGTATCCATAGTATAAGCCCTGAGAACAGAGTTTATTATACCATAGAGAGTATCCATAGTATAAGCTCTGAGAACAGAGTTTATTATACCATAGAGAGTATCCATAGTATAAGCTCTGAGAACAGAGTTTATTATACCATAGAGAGTATCCATAGTATAAGCCCTGAGAACAGAGTTTATTATACCATAGAGAGTATCCATAGTATAAGCTCTGAGAACAGAGTTTATTATACCATAGAGAGTATCCATAGTATAAGCCCTGAGAACAGAGTTTATTATACCATAGAGAGTATCGATAGCATAAGCCCTAAGAAATCTCAATATTTCTGCAGGTGCAAGACAAGAACGCTATTACATGTTCTGGTCATGTCCAAATCTGATTCTAATTGAGGAAACGTCAGCGGTATTATGCTATGTACAATAAACAAAGGGCCCTGCACTTAATGTAATATCACCAAATTTAGGAAGAAAAACAAAAGTGTTTTTTTTTCTCTCACCTCTATCTGCCTCATTTCAGAGAGCAAATGTAAAACACATGGACACTTAGTGAAGCATATAAAGCCTGCGTGAGAAACACTTGACCATTCGGTAGTCTGTTAGCATTGTCTCCTTCGCACAGCACAGGCACAGCAGGCCTAGCCGTGTCTCAAGAAGCTCTTTCTGCAGGCGGAAACGGCTAAAGGACGGCCGCAAAGCAACAACCACTTTCATTTTTCCCCCCTAATTGTGTTTATTACTCTTATTCAATCGGCCCCACTCTTATTTTCCCTGGTGTATTTCCAATAACACGGGAGACATTCATTCTAAATACTATTAAAGTCAATTTGCTGGTTTTATTTTGCGTTCGCAGTCCCCCTCCCCCCCTCCCTGCTCTTGGCACCCTCCGAGCCGCTAAGCAGAAATCGATGCGGTGTTGAATGTTTATCCAGCGCACAATAGCCAGCGGTGACCTGAGGGACGGACTGGAGCCATCTGCCCGGGCTCCAGTGTTTGGCCACAGTGCAGCGGCCCGCCTCCCCTCCCCTCCCCTCCCCTCCCCAGCACCAGCACACCGGCGCACTCTCAGCGCCAGTCCGCCATTAATGATGAAATTAATGTTGCGTGGCCACACTCTGGCTGGCAGGAGAACGCCAGGAACTCCTCTGAAAGGAGGGAAAAGAGGAAAGGCAAACCGGGCCCTCTCCTCGCACCCCGCCACCTCTCTCTCTCTCTCTCTCTCTCTCTCGCCCCCTGCCACACAACCCTAGTGAAATAGGCAAGATTTACCACAGTCACAGGTGCCGCTGTTTTCAGAGTTATGTGTGCCGTATCTCCCGGACAAAGGATTTATGCGCCACTAAGATAATGCTTTTCTTTTCTGAAAAGGCAGGACATAAATCCGCCACAATTTTCTTAGCTTTTTTAAAAAATAATTTTATTTGTCGACGTTCTTACACGCAGCTCCTTTCATTTTTCAAAAGCTGAAGTTTTTGAGGAACTACGGGATATGTCAAAGCCCTGGACAGTTCCTCTGGGACTTTCGGCTATTGCCCTGCAAGAGAACAGCTACCGTGAAAAAAAAGTATCAACATGTCCCCGACTACATCCCCTGTTGATTGGACATGACATTTCCAGTGACCACTACCTCCTGCTGATAGGACATTACAATTCCACTGGCCGCACCCTCTACTGAAAAGAATATTACAATCCTATTGGCCACACCCTCTACTGAGAAGCATATTACAATCCTATTGGCCACACCCTCTACTGAAAAGCATATTACAATCATATTGGCCACACCCTCTACTGAAAAGCATATTAAAATACAATTGGCCACACCCTCTACTGAAAAGCATATTACAATCCTATTGGCCACACCCACTACTGAAAAGAATATTACAATCCTATTAGACACACCCTCTACTGAGAAGCATATTACAATCCTATTGGCCACACCCTCTACTGAGAAGCATATTACAATTCTATTGGCCACACCCTCATCTGATAGATTACAATCCTATTGGCCACATCCTAAACTGAATCACATATCAGAGAGCAGCTTTGTAATGAGCCGGATGAGGGCTACGGGCAGAATACGGCTACTTCCTGCGTACCACGCATCACATCCTGTCTACTGGGCTTTTCCTCAAAAATGCCCCCTGTTTGGAGACTTCCTGAAGACAACTGTATTTCGTTTTTTTTTTTCCTTTTACACACATACAACCATTGATTCTGTGAGGAATTAATGCATGTGACCAGCAGCTGTATTAAAACATACATGGGAAGACTTGGAGAGGAGCACAGGGGAGGGGAAAAACATCAGTCTGCACTTCACAGTTGATAATATTGATGGAACTGTAGGCATATTTAATAATAACATGATTTAAAACATTTTTAAAGAAAACTCTCAGTGGATAAATGTAACTCAAAATATGAGCTATCTAAATTCAGGCAGTGATATCTAAATTCAGGCAGTGATATCTAAATTTAGGCAGTGATATTTTGGAATTAAGCAAAATAAAAGCTTCAGGCATTTCTGGTGAAAAAAAAAAAAAGAACTTATTTTTTATGACTGTAAAATTCAGAGAATTGTGAGTTTCTGCTGCAATTATTTATTAGGACTACAACAATTATCCAGGAGCAAATGAATTGCTTTCGGAATGGTGTTGCATTACCGTTACGATATTCACTGAGTAGTTCTCTACTCCTCTACATTTAAATTTAATGGATGTCTGAAGGGCGGGACTATGTTCAACAGAAATTACTTTGTTTCTCAAAAAAGACTGGAATGATTTCTGTCAACAATAAGGCTTGACCACAACTTTACTTGAAGGTGTCTCCTATATCAGGTGCACTTTAATGTATGCATCAACATCCAAAGTTGAGTTTCTAATACCAATAAGTAGGCTAATCAGAGTGCTAACAATGAAATAAACTATTTTCTCCTCAAATGTAGGCCACTATATTCAAAGTCACCTTTGCCAAGTGTCATTTTCTTATTTGCGGATAAGACCCGAACTCTCACGAATGAATGAGAATTAAATCAATCAGGAGAGTAGCTATACATTTACAGCATTTCTACGGCTCAGTACAGTAACCCCTGGGACTTAAGTGAGATGGGTTGTTCATTGTCCCTTCCATGACTGACTTTTCTTATGATTCGTTTACTTTGAAACAGTAGCCTACTGATAGCCTACTTGAAAACACGATGTCCTGCATATGGTCGTGTGACACAGAAACGTGAGAGCTCAGGTACACCCATCAATGCCGATGAACGCACGCATTCGACAAGGTTACCTACCTGTACCCGCCACAGCTCTTTAGAATTATGCGCGGATAATGCACAGTTGCGCGCGCACACACACACACGCACACAGACACACACTCTTCTGCTTAGCTGCCCTTGTTTATACTGTAACACGAGTTATCTGCTTGCACATATGGTAATAAAGGAACCGCCGGTCTTTCGAAGAAGGTAAATATAACTTAGCTCTTGCGCGGCAACATCTAATTACCGTTATAACGCCATAGCCATATTGTTAGACGGCGAGAGAACAGGTACCACATGAATTACTCGCAAACACAATGTCAAACTGGAAACATGCGTGCATTATTTCTGTACCTACAAGGTAAGCCGAGGATAGAAAACAGCAGAAGCTCCGCTAAAAGTCGTATTTAACCTGGGATTTCCCCGGGGGCAGTCAAATACTCATTGCACCTCAACTCCATGTCTAAGCTTAGCCAAACTCGTTAGTTTTTACTTTGCCTGCATTTGGCTATTGCAAAACAGCAAACTGCTTTGTTTTTCTGTCATTAATAATAGCAGCAACACCAACACCAGCAACAACAACATCAAGAATAATAATAATAATAATAATAATAATAATAATAATAATAATAATAATAATAATAATAATAATTCTGACAAGTCAGTGCACTCGTTCATGGCGCAACGGAAAACTTACACAGAGCTATAACGGATCACTGCAGGGGAAACTGCCAGCGACACATCTCCCCACGCGCCAATTAGTCAAACAAACCCTACCCGGCATCTCCTAAAAGCTCAAGAGAGCCAAGATTGATTGCTTTACAGAATCATGTATTTTTTAATACATCTAATTCGCGGCTGTCATTGCCATTTTCTCCAGTTACATGATGAAATCAGAGCCGTTTCTACCGGCGATGGTAATGAAACCTCTCGCGCTTGCACTCCCCACCTCCCCAAAATCTGAAGATCACAAACAGAGCGCGGGTGTACGGGATCTCCGAAAGCTGCGGGCAATAAGTTTATCTTTACCCACCTTTTCCGGAGAGGACGGTGGACAGCCCCATCGCCACCAAAATAGAGACCAGTGATATTCTCAGCGTCTTCATGGTTTTAAGATGAAATCGGGTAGGGCTCGATGACCTCTCTCCTTCTCTCTACAACCTTCTCTTTGAATTCGTAGCTTCGCCGCGTCTTCAAATTGTAAGACTGACTATGTTTACAGAAGAAACAGGTGTTTCGAAGACAAGAACTAGGTCGATACCAGAGGAAACGTCAGTGTCACAGACGCACTTCAAAAGCAGCAGTGAGAGAGAGAGAGCGCCGGGCAGACGCACGTTGAAACAGTGCGTTCCGTGTTTGCGGGAAATGACTATCTGATATCTGGTAAGACGGGACCACAGACTTGCGCACCCGGGACTAGACCGTGACGTCACTGGGAGGGGATATATTAATATTCATATCGAGAGCAACTGCTTTTTTCTTTCCCTCTTCCTCCTCTTTTATTTCTGATTTCCTGAAATAACTCGACTGGTACTTAAGGTTTGACCATACACACAAAGCGTTAGGATGTCCTACAGCGCCACTAAGGCAGATACCATCCTTATCTCACAGAACTAGGCTATTTGTGTTATGTTTACATAATGAGGGTATAGAGCTGAAATAATAATAATAATAATAATAATAATAATAATAATAATAATAATAATAATAATAATAATTATTATTATTATTATTATTATTATTATTATTATTATTATTATTATTATTATTATTATTAGTTGGTTTTGCAGGTTTGTTTTCTTGGTTTGAATTGGTTAAGTTCTCTGGGCATTTTTTTAAATATTTACCATGTACCTTATAATAAAATCTTAATGTTTTTTATATAAAATCTTAACAGTAATTGTTTGGCATGATATAAAAATAAAATACCCCAATTATATCAAGCATTCGATTTTTTATTTAATAATAACAATAATAAATTAAAAACATAACTACCATAATTCCAAAACCACAAAAACAACTGTTCTGGTGGACTATCTATAGAGTCCAGGGCCTTATTTCAACATTAGCGTTGCCTAGTTTCACCTGCACCTACTACTGTGATGTGGAATCCGGACCCATTATGTAGTACATATTTAACTTGATAGGTAACTCAAGATTCCTTATACTTACTTAGTGTATGTAATTTGACTAGAGGTCTCCAAACAAACGACTCTAACTGTTTTAATGACCAGTGCACAGTGACTGGAACAAGATTCAGAAAACAACAAAGATGTGATATTTATTTATTTTCCATTTATTGCTTTTCACGGTTTTTAGCCGTCCCCTCAGGAAATGTGGGAATTTCACAGGAACATGCACGCATTGTGCAGCATTCCCCTACTGTTACTAAAATGTGCTTGGTCTGCTCTGCAGCTGGGATAGGGAGCAGTAACAGGATTCATAAAAGTCAGTGTGGCAATTTAACTGTGAACCTGGGTGATTCAAGAGCTATGTGTGTGTCTGTGTGTGTGCATGCGTCAGTTTGCGTGTGTGTGTGTATGTGTGTTTGTACATGTGTTTCTGTGTGTGTGTTTGTGTGAGTTTGTGCACGTGTATGTTTGTGCTTGCCTGCATACATGCAACTTACTTTCAAGATATGATCGCTGTGGTTAGTATGACCCTATTTCAGAATACTGCTGCAGCTCGAGCCACTAGGTCAGCTTTGTGTGAGCGCGTCTGTGTGCGTGTGTGTGTAAGCGTGTGTGTGAGAAAGAGAGGGTGAGAGAGAGTGGTGTACCAGTGGTCCAGTGCTGAAGCTGGGATATAAGGAGTGCACGGCTGTAATTTGTTTACACTTCCTCTTTGCATTCATCCTTAAGCCACCAACCCATTTCCCATAATTTTAACCCTAATTGGATCTTTTCACTTCCCTGCTTTAAGTCGATATTAATCTCATAACACAAACATGATTTGGCTCAACAGTCTGCGATGCATTCCTTATGCTCATGTTTGGTGTAACTTAGAGCTGTCGAGGCTTTATTTTCATTTTGGAAATATTTGCTTCTTATAATTGTCATGTTATGGCAGAAATACAGAGAACTGACAGTGACTGTTTTTGAAGGTGTCTCCTTTTGGAGCATTTTATTTCCAATTTCGAAGTTGATTTGAATTAAATGAGCATTTATTTCACTCGTTTTTGTGATATTTGAAGTTTTTTTTTACATCCTGCATATCCCCCTTTCTTCCACAAGTCCCCAAGGTATTAGCTCATGCAGCAAAGTGAACTGACTGAGGCAAGCAGTGCAGCCTATTGCATGGTGGATGCTGTGCGATGCCTTTAGGTGTGCTTAAACCACACACTGCGCATGTTTAACAGCGCCACACAAAGGCTCGCAGCTTTGTCTAATGCATTTACTCGCTCAGACTAAACCTCGCCGTGTCCCGTGGGTGTTTCTGACCACGCCAGACTTCCAGCGGATGGTATATCTTCAGTAGATCAGATAGGGTGCGCGATCAATGCCCACGTTACAGAGTCTCCGTACAGCTTTCAGCGAGCGCTACCCTGAATGGAGAACAGTCTCCTGGGGCCGTCTCTCCAGGTCATGCTGTTTGATCAGCTTGCACGGTTGCCAGATTTATCTGGGGATTCTATGGGATTTAAGGGAGAAAGAGCAGGGGATTTCCCCTGTTTAATTTAAAAAGCTCAAATATTGGGGAGAGAGGTCCTTAAAAGTTGACCTGGTAGTACAAGCATGCCCTGTGTCTCTGGCTTATTTATTCAACAAAGGGTTGGGATCGCCATGCATGAATATGAGAGCTTATTTGATCCATTCCCAGAAGATCAGCTGTATGGTCCTTAGTGCTCCACCCCTGGATTTGCAGTGATCCAATAGGAGGAAGATCTTCGGATCAGAATCAGTGGAAAGTGGAAAAGGAGGATACACTCTCTTCATCTCTTCATATCTTATCAAATGATCAGCTGTATGGTTAAATACACTCGTCTTTATCCTCTTCACACCCCCTGCTGCTCTTTTTCTATTTAACGGCGTTTCCCCAGGTGGACTCATTAGGATTCAAGAGAGATAAGCTCAATAGAAGCAGCATAAGCATCTATGTTTGGCATTAAAACATGAAACAAGTTGGGTTAAAGAGCCAATATGTGGACAATGGATCATTTCGAGTGAAAATATTATAAAACATGTATTATTTTCGAATTGTGTGTGTGTATGAAACTGTGAAACTAAGTGATTCAAGAGCAGTGTATGTGTGTATGTGTGTGTGTGTGTGTGTGTGTTGTGTGTGTGCTTGCGTGCGTGCGTGGTGTGCGTGCATGTGTTTGTGTGCGTTTGCGTGCGTGGTGGTGTGTGTGTATGTGTGCTTGTATGTGTGCGTGTCTGGCAGAGTAAAAAGTAGAAGACAGAAAAGGCTAACTCTAGATCAATAATAGAGAGAGAGAGAGAGAGAGAGAGAGAAGAGAGAGAGAGAGAGAGAGAGGGAGAGAGAGAGAGAGAGAGAGAGAAGAGGGAGGGAGAGAGAGAAAGGGGGAGAGAGGAGGGAGAGAGAGAAAAAGGCAGAGAGAGAAAGTGGGAGAGAGGAGGGAGAGAGAAAGAGAGGGAGGGAGAGAGAAAGAGGGAGAGAGGGAGGGAGAAAGAGAGGGAGAGAGAGAGGAGGGAGAGAGAGAAAGGGGTGGATGTTGGCCAGGTGTTTCTTGGCAAGCGAAAGCTGCCTTGATCTGGAACAAACGTCTGAGGAAGGCTGAATTACTCGTCAGCGTATTTTTTACTGTTCCTGAGCCAGAGAGTGAAGCAAACTTTTTATTCATTGCATTTATGCTTCTATCTGTTTGTTTGTTTTAATGCCATGGAGACAGGACTCATTTAAGAGAAGTTGGCAATTCATTTCTATTTCCATTCTGCTCTTTTTTCGCTTTTGAAAAACGTCTATTTCCACAAACCCCAAGGGGCTTGATAATCGCTTTAGTTTACACACAAATGAGCTAGTTTGAAATGCAGTATTATTTCCCAGCCCTTTTGAAAGCTAATTTACCTGCAGTACAATTAGATCGAGAAAGAAAAAAAATAACATTTCTGCTTGTTCCTTTAAAATCACTACACATGCTCTGTTTGCAGATGTGTTCCCATGGACAATTATCACTGCAGACGTGTTCCCATAGACAATTATCACTGAAACTTCGATGTTCAATTTTCAGTTGGAGTTTCTGTTCTTTTTATCTGCTGGTTAATTCACATACTGTAGCACAGTGCATAGATGGACTCTGAAAAAAGACTATAGACTATCACTTGGCCTGAAAAGAACCCAAGAACAGTAGTAGAATTAATCATCATTGTCAAAGGATGCTCTATTTTTCATTGTGCAGCTCAGACATTATTAAATGTCCTATCTTTTTTTACAACATTATTCTTGACAACCATCGTCTTCAATTTGAAATGTCAGGTAGAGCAGTGAGACGTCTTTGCTAATATTCATTGCCAGTTATGGGTTGTATAAATAATTGATTCGAATTCTATTTAAGTGCACGACGAGGACAAACGGCTCTATTAGAGACGAGCTCTCTTCTCTACGCGACTTCTCTTCTTCTTTTGAGAATAAAAGGCACTTCTCTTTCTGTGGAAATTCCCCAATGTACCTTTTTTTTGTTAGCTCTCAAAAGGAATTATTTTAATCTTTTACATGTGCTTTTCCCCTCTTTCAATATTTCAATGCAGAATTTCTGCAAAAGGTGTTTGTGCGAAATGAAAGCATTGCAACCATCATTTGAAGAGTGCTGTATCAGTAGCATTCAGTTTGTAATATTTCACATACATACAGAAGTAGAGTGGAAGGTGTCCCACCTGCGCCTTCCTATATCCCCAAAACTCAAGGTCTGGAGAACTGCTGGTTTTCCATACTCCTTTTACCTGGGAGTCAGGTGTGAAGTGGGAGTAACTGTTCAGTTAATTACTTGGGATCAGGCCGGATTTGGATTCAAGGTCACAATTTGAATATCTCTCTCTATCTATATATATATATATATATATAATATATATATATATATATATTCAGCATGAACATATACAAACCCCAATTCGAAAAAAGTTGGGACAGTATGTAAAATGCCCATAAAAGCAGAAAGCGATTTGTAAATTCTCTTTTACATATATTTAATTGAAAACAGTACAAAGATAAGATATCCTAATGTTTTACCTCATCAACTTTATAGATTTTTGTAAATATACGTGAATTCCGAATTTGATGCCTACAACACGTTCCAAAAAAGTTGGGACAGGGGCAAAAAACTGGGAAGTACAAAAAAACACCTGTTTGGAACATTCTGTAGGTAAACAGGTGATGCTATCATGACTGTGTATAAAAGGATATCAAAAAGACTCTTGATATCTTATTTTCAGGTACGCTGACAAGTGAAACTATAACGTCTCTGCATTTGAATGGATCTCTATGGGAATTGAGGGGTGGACTAGATTAAGCTGTAAATTACACTGGAACAGTATGGAACACATGGTTGGCTAAATGGCTGTAGTTATCAAGGGTCTGAGGTATCAAACAAGCCTCAAACCATCACTCTGCTGCCAGACATGCAGTAGATATGGATGGTCGTTCTCTCCGGACTCATTTTCCTATTGAACTCTATGGAAAAATAAATCAGGAGAAACAAGCCTTCAAGTGATCAAATTTTCAAAACGGTTGTTTTTTTTTACTTTTTTTTGCCCCTGCCCAACTTTTCTGGAACGTGTTGCAGGCATCAAATTCGGAATTAGCGTATATTTACAAAAATCTATAAAGTTAATAAGGTAAAACATTAAATATATTTAAATAGCGATGTATTAATTTCCTCTGCTCCAGAATGCAGAGGCATAAACTGTTCTGTGGGACCTGTAGAATGACAAATATATATGTGTGTCAGTTCAGCATATGCAGAAGTATGCATACATACAGTATGTTAAAGTATGGCTCAATGGGATAGTTTTCTAACTGTAGACCAACAGTATAAAATGTTATATGCTCACGAAAAAAATAATATGAATATTATGTACATATGGCCTTTGGAGAATGTTATACCAAAGGAACAAAGTGGGTCAATTAAAATAAGAGTATGTTGAGAATAAAAAAAAACTTTTTTGCACTGTGCAGATTACTTTTGAAAAGTACATCACTAATTTAATAACAATAAAGCAATACTATTCATCATATTATTATATTACAGTGTATATTATTATATTATACTGCAATATTTATAAGTATTCCTGAGGGTGGTGTTATAGTCTCTTTGGAATGGTAAACATTTATATCTTTGTGGTGTCCTTGGCTGTTTCATGTGCAGGATTTCAGCACCATGGAGAGCTCAAGTCTTCAGTAAGTCTTCTGGGGCTCGAGAAAATGCAACTGGTTTTCAGAAGCCGAGAAACGCAGCACAAAGCTTCTGCCTTTCTGTTTAACGGTATGTATGTTTGATTTTCCCGGGTGGTCCCGTTAGGATTCAAAATGTCCCTTTCAAGAGAGATGAGCTCAATAGAAGAATGAGCTCAAAGAAGCAGCATAAGCATCGATGTTCAGCATTAAAAATGAAAATATGAGACAAACTGGGTAAGAGCGCCAATATGTGGACCGTTTATAAACAATTGTATATTTTTGAATAGTGTGTGTGAAACTGGGTGATTCAAGAGCTGTTTGTGTGTGTGTGTGTGCGCGCGTGTGTGTGTGTGTGTGTGTGTGTGTGTGGAAGCTATCAGCTATTAAATGCTTTTTGTTTGGAGTTATCTGTTCAAGAATCAATAAAAATAGTGAAATGATGAAGAATAGCATCCAGAAGTTGTTTAAAATATATATTTTTAAAGAGCTAGTCATAAGTAAATGTATGGCAGGCTGTGGTGTTTCCATACCATCACAATTTACAACCGACGTCTTCTGGGTGAAACACGTCGCATTTAATTAGCACACTGATCTTTTTACTGGTATTTCTGTGCCAATTTTTACTAGTTTTCTCATATTTCTGATTTATCCCTACAGATTATTATGTCTTATGAATCATAACTAAATAAGTCAATTAATTCTGGCTTCAATTCTTCTTTTGTTTTCCCCCCAGAAAGCACTCTCCATCTCTATCTATCTGTCAACCATTTTACAGTCTCTGTCCATCTCTTTATTTCTCTAAATATCCATTCAATTTGATGAATTATGCAGCAAGAAAAGTCATTCTGTGGGCTTTAAGGACTCTCGTCTCACCTGGTGAGAGGGCATTCAATGCATGGAAAATCAACCAGTAATGACAACGGGAAAGCTTGCCCTCCATTAGGGCTTAATGGACAGGCCTGCCTGGCGAGCGCTGATGAGGGGCTTTTATCACCGGCCATAGCGAAGGTTCTAATACCCCGGCACACAGAGGCCTGTTACACCAGCGCAGCGAAGGGACATCTACCGAGGGCAATTAGTCTCACATGCGTGGCACTGCAAATATTACCCTTCGCATAAAGACCGGTATAATAATACTTACGAGATGCTATCTCCGCTAAACACCGCTGTAGCTGACTAACTTCTGATGTTAATTGTCGTCGGATTAGCGAATTGTGGCGCCGCTTAATTTGTAAGTGTGTTTATGCCCGTCGTTGTAATGTTCCGCTCCCTTCCTGTTCGTTTTCTGTATTTTCCTGTTTTCCCTCCGTGTCATGTTGGATCCTTTTGTCCGTGTTTTCCCCGCTGCTGCGGTCTGGGCGTTTCCTTCCCTGTCTTGTTCGTTTGGTTGTCTCACTTCCGCCTTTTCACTCCGTCCCCCCTCGTTGCATGCATTCCCTCACCTGGTGTCTTGTAATCACTCCTGCTGATTTTCCACACCTGTCCCTTGTTTAGTTCTATTATTAACCTCACTATTTAGTCCTTCGGCTGGCTGCCAGTCGGCGCCAGTTCGTTAACGTTCGTCACCCGGTGTTCATGCTCGTTGTTTTCCTGGTCGTGTTAAAGAGAACTACTCGCTTGGTCGGGAATATTATCCCCGTGCAGCTTGGGTTCGGCTCCTAACTACAGTCTGGTAGTTAACCACCCCCGTCAATTCTTGTCGTGCATGCAGCTAACCTGTTTCCCTTCTCCTCCATCTAACCCAGCTCCCATTCACCCGTGGCAGTGTTCGTTTCCCCCCCGTTATCGTTGTGTGTGTTGCGGTACCTCCACCTCCAGCTCGTGTAGGCTCCGGGAGAGCTTGCTACCTGGCTACCCTCCAGTTGTTCCTGTCCGACCGAAGAAGCCAACGAGTTCTTCGGCACCGGCTCCTGGAGCTCTGGAGACAGTCAGCTCCTTCCGGACCTACCGCAGCTACGCCACACAACCCATCTCTGCCGTGCTTCACCAACCACCTCCCTCTCAAAACCCTGCACCTCCGTGAGAACCTCCCGGTCATTCCCGTGCCTTCCCTTGCACTAACCCTACCTTTTGTTTTTGTTCTGTACCGGTGCAGTCAATCCGGTCCAGTTCCTGTCCTGCCGTAGTGAGCCGCTCCCCAGCAATTCCAGTCCAGGTGTGAGTCTCGCACCTACCTGTCCAGTCCAGTTCCGGTTGGAACAAATCCGTTCCAGACCCCAGTTCCAGTGTGGACCTCCCGGTCCAGTTCCAGTCCAGTCCAGTTCCAGTCCAGTCCAGTTCCGGTTTGGAACAAATCCGTTCCAGACCCCAGTTCCAGTGTGGACCTCCCGGTCCAGTTCCAGTCCAGTCCAGTTCCGGGTTTGGAACAAATCCGTTCCAGACCCGTGTTCCAGTGTGGACCTTCCGGTCCAGTTCCAGTCCAGTCCAGTTCCGGTTTGGAACAAAACTGTTCCAGACCCAGATTCCGGTGTGGACCTCCGGTCCAGTTCCTGTCCAGTCCAGTTCCGGTTTGGGAACGAAACATTCCAGGCCTGCCAGTCCAGCTCCGGCTTGGAAGCAGCCCTTCCCGGGCTACATACTGTTCCTGTGTGATATCGTGTTTTTTCCCCTCTTGTACAGTGTTGGGACTACCCCAACACTTAATTAATTAAACACCCTCTTTGTGAATCTGTCTCCTGGTCGTTGCACTTGGGTTCGTCCCGTTTCTGGTTCGTAACAGAAACGAACTGGCCAAAAATCATGGACCCAGCCGACCTAGAGCAAATTCGCCACGCCTTCTCCTGCCAAACTGCGGTCAGCGACCAACAGGGCCGACGTTTGGATGACGTGCTGGAGGTGCTGAGGGTCATCACGGAGCAAGTAGCACAGCTAGCTCTTCACCAGCCGCTTCCGCGTATTCCTGTGGGCCCTACACCGCCCGCGCCGGACCCGCCGGTGGATCCTTCTGTGCCCACTTCTCTCCGTGAGCCCCGCGTTCAACACCCAGAATTATACCGCGGGGAATTGGGAAAGTGTCGCGAATTTTTGATGAAATGCGACATTGTATTCCGGATGCAGCCCTCCTCCTTCGCCTCCGACCCATGTAAGATCGCCTTCATTATGAGCAGTTTGGGAGTGGTGCCCTGGAGTGGGCTACATCCATTTGGGACAGCCAAGCCGCGCTCTGCATCAACTTCGCCGCCTTCACTGCTGAGATGCGGCAAGTGTTCGATCACCCTACCTGTGGGCGGGACGCAACACAACGCCTACTTCGGGTCCGTCAAGGAAGCCGCAGTGTCGCGGAAATGGCAATACAATTCCGTACCCTCGCAGCGGAGTCCGGATGGAATGACACCGCCCTTCAGGGGGCTTTCCGCCAGGCGCTTAGCGAAGAATTAAAGGACCAACTTGCCACCCGTGAGGAATCAACGTCACTCAATTGCCTTATTAGCCTGGCCCATCGCTATTGACAACCGACTCCGTATCCGGGCCCCTGAGCGAGGGGGGAACTCCGGTCATCAGCATCAACATCAACAACACACTCGCTCGCACCCTTCTGCCTCTGGATCCAGGGCGGCGTCTGGTGTCTCTGAGGAAGAGCCCATGCAACTGGGCAGAGTTGCGGTCAACGCCGAAGAGCGCCAACGTCGCCTGCGATCAAGATCTTGTTTTTACTGTGGCAAACCAGGCCACCAGATCGCCTCTAGGCTCGCCAGTAAAACTGGGCGTACTGACGAGCCCAATCATACCTTGCCATGCAGCTCAGAATCGCCTGGTCTTCAAGGCCACTCTCCTTTGGGGGGACAAGTCCGAAGTTTCGTCGGCCCTTATCGACTCTGGGGCCGACGCCAACTTTATGGACATCACCTTCGCCAGGAGGGCCGGCATCCCCACGGATCTACTACCCTCTCCCATCACTGCCTTTGCGTTAGACGGTAGAAGTCTGGGGTTAGTCACCCACTCCACCGTTCCCGTACAGCTCGTGTTATCCGGCAATCATAGGGAGAGTATTCAACTTCTGCTCATTAATTCGCAACAATCCCCCATAGTTTTGGGTCAGACCTGGCTCCGCCTTCACAACCCTCATATCGACTGGCAAGCCGGTCGTATCCTGGCGTGGAGCAGCCACTGCCTGGCTAGCTGTCTCCGTTCCGCTCTCCCCCCTCCGGGGTCCAAGAAATCCAGCACCAACTTACCCGAACCCGATCTGTCCAACGTCCCCAAGCAATATCACGACCTCTCCCTCACCTTCTCCAAATCACGCGCTCTGTCCCTACCTCCTCACCGACCCTACGATTGTTGTATCGACCTGCTGGCAGGAGCCAAGCTCCCGTCGGGTCGTCTCTACAGTCTGTCGGGCCCGGAGAAACTCTCCATGGAGGAGTATATTCATGAGTCCCTCGCCTCGGGCATCATCCGCCCCTCCTCTTCTCCTGTTGGTGCTGCGTTCTTTTTTGTGGGGAAAAAGGACGGCTCACTACGGCCCTGCATCGACTACCGAGGGCTAAACCAAATAACCATCCGCAACAAATATCCTCTTCCCCTTATTAATACTGCATTTGAACCCCTCTCGCAGGCCGTCATTTTTACAAAGCTCGACCTCCGTAATGCGTACCACTTGGTGCGTATACGGGAGGGGGATGAATGGAAGACTGCCTTCAATACCCCGTTGGGCCACTACGAGTACCTAGTGGTCCCCTTCGGCCTTACTAACGCCCCGGCAGTCTTTCAGGGCATGGTAAATGACGTCCTGCGAGACCTGTTGGGGAAAACTGTGTTTGTTTATATCGATGACATTTAAATTTTTTCTAAGTCCCCTCAGGAGCACATTCTCCATGTCCGGGAGGTTCTCCAGCGTCTGCTGGAAAACCAGCTCTTTGTCAAAGCAGAGAAGTGCTCCTTCCACGTCTCCTCAGTCCCGTTCCTCGGCTTCATCATCGAGGAGGGCAGCATCCGGGCGGATCCTGCCAAGATCAAGGCGGTGACAGAATGGCCCCAACCCACCTCTCGTAAGCACCTACAACAGTTCCTTGGTTTTGCCAATTTTTACCGTAGATTTATCCGTAATTACAGTGTCATTGCTGCTCCCCTAACCAAACTCACCTCCACTGCTTTTTCTTTTTGTTGGAACTCCGAGGCTCAGCTCGCGTTTGAACGCCTTAAGACTCGGTTTTCCTCAGCCCCTATTCTTTGTCACCCTGACCCTACCCGCCAATTTACGATTGAGGTGGATGCCTCCGACACCGGCGTGGGGGCCATTCTGTCCCAACGAGCCGCCTTGGACAACAAGCTCCATCCCTGTGCTTTCTTCTCCCGGAGGCTGTCCTCCGCCGAGCGGAACTATGATGTCGGGGATCGGGAGCTTCTGGCCATCAAGCTGGCTCTTGAGGAGTGGCGCCACTGGCTGGAGGGGGCAGGTAACCCCTTTATTGTTTTAACTGACCACCAAAACCTCATTTATTTAAAATCTGCTAAGAGGCTTAATGCCAGACAGGCGAGGTGGTCATTATTCTTTGCCCGATTCAATTTTTCTGTGTCCTACCGCCCCGGTTCCCGCAATATCAAGGCGGATGCCTTATCCCGTGTTTTTTCCCTTCCCTCCAGTCCTGCTGACCCCGAGTCCATTCTACCGGCTTCCTGTATGGTGGCTGCGGTCTCGTGGAGGATTGAGGAGATTGTGAGGTCCGCCCAGACTTCCCACCCTGACCCCCGTAGTAACCCTAACTCCTCCCTGTTTGTTCCCAACCCCGTCCGCTCCCAGGTCCTTGAGTGGGTTCACGCCTCCTGTCTGGCGTGCCACCCAGGTGTTGCCAGAACGACCACCCTCGTCAGGAGGAGTTTTTGGTGGCCCACGCTCAAGGAGGATACCCGTGCTTTTGTCCTGGCCTGCGCGGTGTGCGCCAGGAGCAAGGCTTCCCACCAGCCTCCCTCTGGTCTTCTCCTTCCCCTCCCTGTTCCGGGCCGTCCTTGGAGCCACATTGGCGTAGACTTCGTCACCGGTCTACCATTGTCAGAAGGCAACTCCGTCATTCTGACAATTGTGGACCGGTTCTCCAAGGCGGTTCACTTTGTTCCCCTCCCTAAGCTCCCGTCCGCCCTCGAAACTGCGGAGCTCCTGGTGTCTCATGTGGTCAGGCTGCACGGGATCCCATCCGACATTGTGTCGGACCGTGGGCCCCAATTCTCCTCCCAGGTGTGGAAGGCGTTCTGTGTAGCCCTGGGGGCCTCGGCCAGTCTGTCGTCTGGTTTTCATCCCCAGTCTAACGGCCAGGCAGAGAGGGCGAACCAGGACCTGGGGGCCGCCCTGCGGTGCGTCACTGCACGCAATCCCGCCTCCTGGAGCCGTTTTCTTCCCTGGGTAGAGTACGCCCATAACTCTCTTAAGAGTGCGTCTACAGGGTTGTCCCCATTCGAGTGCTCATTAGGCTACCAACCTCCTCTCCTGTCGGCCCAGGAGGCTGAGGTAGCAGTCCCCTCCGTCAAATCCCACATCCTCAAGTGCAAACGCGTGTGGAGACTTGCACGCACCGCACTCCTGCGCTCGAATGCCCGTTCCCAACGTCTGGCGGACCTGCACAGGACCGCAGCCCCTAAGTACAGAGCCGGTCAGCAGGTCTGGCTTTCTACTTCCAACATTTCCCTTCCCTCCTCCTCTAAAAAACTTCGGCCCCGTTTTATTGGTCCCTTCCCTGTTGTTTGTCTCATTAACCCGGTTTCTGTTAAACTCTCCCTCCCCTCCTCCCTCAAGGTCTACCCCGTTTTTCATGTGTCACAGATCAAGCCTGTCGCCTCCAGCCCCCTCAGTGCCCCTACCCTCCCTCCTCCACCCGTCCGGGTCATCGACAACGCCCCGGCCTACACGGTGGACCACATCATCGACATCCGCCGTAAAGGTCGGGGCTTTCAATACCTCGTGGACTGGGAGGGGTATGGTCCTGAGGAGCGGTCGTGGCTCCACAGGAGCCTCATCCTGGATCAATCATTGATCCAGGATTTCCACAGTCGCTTCCCTCTTAAGACCAGGCCGCCAGGTACGCCAGGGGGCGTACGTTGAGGGGGGGGTACTGTAATGTTCCGCTCCCTTCCTGTTCGTTTTCTGTATTTTCCTGTTTTCCCTCCGTGTCATGTTGGATCCTTTTGTCCGTGTTTTCCCCGCTGCTGCGGTCTGGGCGTTTCCTTCCCTGTCTTGTTCGTTTGGTTGTCTCACTTCCGCCTTTTCACTCCGTCCCCCCTCGTTGCATGCATTCCCTCACCTGGTGTCTTGTAATCACTCCTGCTGATTTTCCACACCTGTCCCTTGTTTAGTTCTATTATTAACCTCACTATTTAGTCCTTCGGCTGGCTGCCAGTCGGCGCCAGTTCGTTAACGTTCGTCACCCGGTGTTCATGCTCGTTGTTTTCCTGGTCGTGTTAAAGAGAACTACTCGCTTGGTCGGGGAATATTATCCCCGTGCAGCTTGGGTTCGGCTCCTAACTACAGTCTGGTAGTTAACCACCCCGTCAATTCTTGTCGTGCATGCAGCTAACCTGTTTCCCTTCTCCTCCATCTAACCCAGCTCCCATTCACCCGTGGCAGTGTTCGTTTCCCCCCGTTATCGTTGTGTGTGTTGCGGTACCTCCACCTCCAGCTCGTGTAGGCTCCGGGAGAGCTTGCTACCTGGCTACCCTCCAGTTGTTCCTGTCCGACCGAAGAAGCCAACGAGTTCTTCGGCACCGGCTCCTGGAGCTCTGGAGACAGTCAGCTCCTTCCGGACCTACCGCAGCTACGCCACACAACCCATCTCTGCCGTGCTTCACCAACCACCTCCCTCTCAAACCCTGCACCTCCGTGAGAACCTCCCGGTCATTCCCGTGCCTTCCCTTGCACTAACCCTACCTTTTGTTTTTGTTCTGTACCGGTGCAGTCAATCCGGTCCAGTTCCTGTCCTGCCGTAGTGAGCCGCTCCCCAGCAATTCCAGTCCAGGTGTGAGTCTCGCACCTACCTGTCCAGTCCAGTTCCGGTTTGGAACAAATCCGTTCCAGACCCCAGTTCCAGTGTGGACCTCCCGGTCCAGTTCCAGTCCAGTCCAGTTCCAGTCCAGTCCAGTTCCGGTTTGGAACAAATCCGTTCCAGACCCCAGTTCCAGTGTGGACCTCCCGGTCCAGTTCCAGTCCAGTCCAGTTCCGGTTTGGAACAAATCCGTTCCAGACCCGTGTTCCAGTGTGGACCTTCCGGTCCAGTTCCAGTCCAGTCCAGTTCCGGTTTGGAACAAAACTGTTCCAGACCCAGATTCCGGTGTGGACCTCCCGGTCCAGTTCCTGTCCAGTCCAGTTCCGGTTTGGGAACGAAACATTCCAGGCCTGCCAGTCCAGCTCCGGCTTGGAGCAGCCCGTCCCGGGCTACATACTGTTCCTGTGTGATATCGTGTTTTTTCCCCTCTTGTACAGTGTTGGGACTACCCCAACACTTAATTAATTAAACACCCTCTTTGTGAATCTGTCTCCTGGTCGTTGCACTTGGGTTCGTCCCGTTTCTGGTTCGTAACAGTCGTTTTCGCATGCTAATGGCCTGCAGTGTGTGTGGCTGACCCATAGCCTGTGTCTTCAGGGATCACAACGGTGACAATGCCTCTGGCATTAATGTGCCCATTAATGTACTTACTGTGCATTAATGAGTCTCCCTCTTTATTAGGCCACATACCAGTCATCAAACTGACTAGTTTGGCAGTAAATTGGAAATAAAAAAAATACCTTTTTGTTTTGAGAAAAGTAATGACACTATAATTACCAATGAATTACTTTTTAATGTTAGCTTGAAAAGCGTGATCCATAATCGCTTAAACTGTATTTTTGTGCATGTACAGTTGAATTGGTAAAATGGCTGTAGGTCATCATGGGTCTGAGGTATCAAACAAGCCTCAAACCATCACTCTGCTGCAGGATATGCAGTAGATATGGATGGATCACTTTAATGGTTGTTTCTCCTGACAAATTTTCCTATTGAACTCTATGGAAAAATAAGTCAGGAGAAGAAACCCTTCAAGTTATCCATCCATATCTACTGTATTTCTGGCATCAGAGTGATGATTTAAGGCTTGTTTGATACGTCAGACCCTTGATGACTTACAGCCATTTAGCCAACCATGTGTTTCCATACTGTTTCAGTGTAATTTACAGCTAAATGTAGTCCCACCCCCCAATTCCTATAGAGATCCATTCAAATGCAGAGACGTTATAGTACCAGAAAATAAGATATCAAGAGTCTTTTGATGTTGCTGGGTCACAGACATCAGGAAGTCATGGCATGCAAAGGATATGCAACCAAACATTACAAATTTAAAGGCACACTCAACTTAGTGTACGTAAACGTCTGACCCACTGGAATTGTGATATAGTGAATTAAAAGTGAAATAATCTGTCTGTAAACAATTGTTTGAAAAATTACTTGTGTCATGCACAAAGTAGATGTCCAAACTGACTTGCCAACACTATAGTTTGCTGACATGAAATCTGTGGAGTGGTTAAAAATGAGTTTTAATGACTTCAACCTAAGTGTATGTAAACTTCCGACTTCAACTGTAAGTATGTATATAATGGCATGGCTGATAGAGATTGCTCTTATGTAAGTATGTACTGTATATAATGGCATGGCCGATAGAGATTGCTCTTATGTAAGTATGTACTGTATATAATGGCATGGCTGATAGATTGCTCTTATGTTGTTTCACAGGTGTACATTTGAAGTAAGATGGTGTAGTTTGGTATCTTTCATAATGCTCTGTGGCTGTGGTTGTGCATTGGTAATATGTAGGGTTATTTAGGTTATGTAGGTTTATTTTATCCTGCTGCTCTGTTAACTAGCTCAGTCATCTTTGTATGCGCTTTTTAATATGAGATCAACTGAACAGCAGAGCCTAAAAAACAAGAAATCATTAACCTGTCCGATTCACCACAAAGTCAAGGATATACGAACAATGGCAACTTGAAAACTTACAAAGTCAGGCAGCCCCATATATTAAAAAAACTGTATTGTTGTGTGTCTTTATAATATGCTCTGAGGGGGGGGTGGGGGTGGAACGTCTTTATAATATGCTCTGAGGGGGGGTGGGGGTGGAAAGTCTTTATAATATGCTCTGAGGGGGGGGGGGGGGTGGAGGTGGAAAAGCTCCATCTGGAAACTGTGATTCCGTCTCCTTAGGCACAGCTGCCTGGTTCCATCTACCCCCCCTCTATCTATCTACAGTGGGGTGCCAAGTGTGGACGCTCCTTAGAGATACTGGAGCATAGCCAGACCACAGAAGCCCTTGTTTTGGCAGATCTCTCCCACACGTCTCATCTCAAACTCCCGACACCTGCCATGGAGACTACGGGGAGGACCAACCCTGATGCCTTTTGGCACATCAAACAGAAGCATCAATCGTGAGAAAGTGGGAAGAAAGCATTTCCGCTGCTCTAAATACGGCTTGGTTTCAGAGAGATACGATTAAGAAGGCCTCTCTTTTTTATACAGCAGGAGTGTTTCATTTATTTATTTATTTTATATGCTTTTCATGACATCCTCAGAGCTTAGATGCGACAACCTTATCGTCTGAACAATTATCGTGTTCTCGGAGGGGAATCCGATAAGACCTTTGCTCAAAATTGCCCTCTGTAGAGTTCCATGGGTGCGATTATGAGGTTAATATGGGCTTGCCACCAGCCCCGCCCTAATAACACCCTGCACTGCAGTCTGTTAACATGAAGCGCTTCTACTTTCCCTGTAAGTGGCGGAGGAGTGGTGGACGGAGAGAAAGGATGGAGAGGAAGACAAGACGCGGGGGATCTGCCACACGGCCTCTCATCTCCGGCAATATTCGCTCGAGTGCTTCTCCTGACGTGTGAACAGGTTGCCGATAGCGACACTTTTCTTGCACTCCAGGCCTGTGAGTGTGCCACTGATTGAGGGATGGGAGCAGAGCAGACACACAAAGTGCAGAAAAGGCCCGGCTTCTGAGAGAAGTTCACCCCTCTCCACACTGCGCCCCGTTATCCTCCGTACCCCCTCTATACTGCGGCCCGTTATCCTCCGTACCCCCTCTCCAGCGCGCCCCCGTATTTCGAGTCCGCGCGCTCCGCCATCCTTCAGTTTCTCCGCACGCTTGGCGATGACTAATGGCGGGATTAAAAATAGAAGCGTCCGCTGATTCTTTAAGCAAAAACACAGAGGGCGCGGGGGAACGGGGTTCTGCTCTGATTTAGAGTCCTCCCCTTTTCTCTCATATTCATACCGATAATCACAATACGACATGAGACATCTTCTCACGAGACATATGAAACATCCTCGTTGGCCTTGCCTACGTCGACAGAAGCACAAACTCACCAGGAGGCAGATGTGGATACTTCAGCCTATTGAGATATTAATGGCACAATCTCAGAGACAGATCTGGACCGAAATAAAACAAGTTAGTAAATAAATGTGTTAAATAGCAGCCGAGCTCCTGCTAGACGACAGATAATAATTGATAATATTACGCATGCGCGGGAAGCTAATGTAATCCTGGAAGACAATGTGTGGTTTTAATGGCAGCATGACCGGTAGAGCCAGGATGATTGGGAAACGTCTACCATCACGGAGAGAAACAAGCACAGAGACAACAGGAGGATGGGCACAGTGGATCAGCAGCTGTTACTGATATGCAGATGAATAACTCACTCTAAATAAAGCAGTGCATTAGCCCAGGAACCTGAATAACTCACTCTAAATAAAGCAGTGCATTAGCCCAGGAACCTGAATAACTCACTCTAAATAAAGCAGTGCATTAGCCCAGGAACCTGAATAACTCACTCTAAATAAAGCAGTGCATTAGCCCAGGAACCTGAATAACTCACTCTAAATAAAGCAGTGCATTAGCCTAGGTACCTGAGAAACGGCCTCTCTGCTGGGGGGGTGGGGGGCGGGGGGGGGGGGGGGGGGGGGGGGGGGAGAGGGAGAGGGAAAGAGAGAGGGAGGAAAAGAGGGAGGGAGATGGTGAGGGAGAGAGAAAGAGAGAGAGGGAGGAAGAGAGAGGGAGGGAGATAGAGAGGGAGAGAGAGAAAGAGAGAGGGAGGGAGAGAGAGGGAAAGAGAGTGATTTTCATCCTCAAGCAGCAGATTGTAGATTAAATTAGTCCATCACCTCAGATTGTTTCTGGAAAATGGAAAAAGCATTTTTCTTTAATTAAGATACAGAGGGCTCTATTTAACACTCGGCGCTAAGTGGCGGTAACCCAAACGCAAGTGTTCAGGTGCATCGTTGGCGTGTTTCTATTTTGATTCATTAAAGCCATTAAAGCTGATGATGCTATATGTGACTACAACAGTGCGTGAAATGTCATTCAATAGAAAATTCGGACTGTAATAGAGAAGACGTTTAGAGTGCTGAAAATGCACTTGAGATGTTTGGATAAGTCAGGTGGAGCATTACAATACAGCCCTCAGAAGGTCTGAACATTCTTTGTGGTGCGTTGTGTGTTGCGTAACATCGGCAAAAGTCTCGGCAGTGGCTAAGGAACTGGGCTCATAACCCAAAGGTTGCAGGTTCAATTCCCAGGTGGGACACTGCCGTTGTACCCTTGAGCAAGGTACTTAACCTGCATTGCTTCAGTATACAGTCCCCTCCAATAGTATTGGAACAGCAAGGCCAATTCCTTTGTTTTTGCAACACACTGAATACATTTGGGGTTCAGATCAAAAGATGAATACGAGACGAGATTTCAGAATTTCAGCTTTTATTTCCTGGTATTTACACCTAGATGTGTTAAACTACTTAGAACGTAGCACCTTTGGTATCAGACCACCACATTTTTAGGTGCAAATACCAGGAAATAAAAGATGAAATTCTGAACTCTCGTCTCGTATTCATCTTTTGATCTGAACCCCAAATGTATTCAGTGTGTTGCAAAAACAAAGGAATTGGCCTTGCTGTTCCAATACTTTTGGAGGGGTCTGCTTATCCACATTAATGCATTTTTGTACACATGCGCCATTAGCAATCCGCCAAGGTGCAAACACAGGCGGCTTTTAAAGGGAGATGACACGCTGGTTTATTGCATGTTACACCCCCAAGACACACCTATTATTAATTAAGTGATGAAGTTCAGCCCATTTGAAACTTGCACCTTACTGTGCGCTCAAAATATCTTCCGTTTAACTAGCAAAGGTGGATTCGGAGACGCCCTGAATGCAATTTTGCCATGAGTTTAAACCATGTACTAAGACTGTTAAAATATAGCCCTAAGACTTGCTATATACTTGGATGAAAGGTAACTGCAGAAAATGGTGTTGTTTTCAGAAGGGGATGTTGGTGAATCAGTGATTTGCACCAATCAATGTGTTTTGTTTTGTTATGGAATCAAACTCTGCTTCAAACAAGTCATTGACTGACAGGTTGTTGTAGATACACACATCATTGACTGACAGGTTGTTGTAGATACACACATCACTGACTGACAGGTTGTTGTTGTAGATACACACATCATTGACCGACAGGTTGTTGTAGATCCACACATCATTGACTGACAGGTTGTTGTAGATACACACATCATTGACTGACAGGTTGTTGTAGATGCACACATCATTGACTGACAGGTTGTTGTTGTAGATACACACATCATTGACTGAGGTTGTTGTAGATACACACATCATTGACTGACAGGTTGTTGTAGATACACGCATCATTGACTGACAGATTGTTGTTGTAGATACACACATCATTGACTGACAGATTGTTGTTGTAGATCCACACATCATTGACTGACAGGTTGTTGTAGATACACACATCATTGACTGACAGGTTGTTGTAGATCCACACATCATTGACTGACAGGTTGTCGTAGATCCACACATCATTGACTGACAGGTTGTTGTAGATACACACATCATTGACTGACAGGTTGTTGTAGATACACACATCATTGACTGACAGGTTGTTGTAGATGCACAGACCATTGACTGACAGGTCGTTGTAGATACACACATCATTGACTGACAGGTTGTCGTAGATCCACACATCATTGACTGACAGGTTGTTGTAGATGCACACATCATTGACTGACAGATTGTTGTAGATACACACATCATTGACTGACAGGTTGTTGTAGATCCACACATCATTGACTGACAGGTTGTTGTAGATGCACATATCATTGACTGACAGGTTGTTGTAGATACACACATCATTGACTGACAGGTTGTTGTAGATACACACACATCATTGACTGACAGGTTGTTGTAGATACACACATCATTGACTGACAGATTGTTGTTGTAGATACACACATCATTGACTGACAGGTTGTTGTAGATCCACACATCATTGACTGACAGGTTGTCGTAGATCCACACATCATTGACTGACAGGTTGTTATAGATGCACACATCATTGACTCACAGGTTGTCGTAGATCCACACATCATTGACTGACAGGTTGTTGTAGATACACACATCACTGACTGACAGATTGTTGTTGTAGATGCACACATCATTGACTGACAGGTTGTTGTAGATCATTGACTTCATGAAAGCCATCACAAGGTGATACCCTTAGATGTGAAACAATGTCCTGAATCACTAAAGTCAGTGAAGATCGTAATGTCACACATCAGAAATTGGATTGCTGCAGGTAATCTGGCTAAATTCCCAATCTGGTTCTCTTACTATCACCAAATAATCACCCTAGCACTTCAGCGGAGTTAAAAAGAAAGGAACTTCTCTCTCTTCACTGTACAAAGCTTTGGGAAGTTCACCATCATCATCATCATCATCATCATCATCATCACTGTCAACATTTAAAACACAAAGATAATTTTCAAAACCCCATAGTAATGTGCTACAATTTATACAATAATGAGTTCTGACCGTATATATTCATGATATACGAACGGGTATATCCCTCTACGGTTTGTTTACATTCGATGGTTACATTGTATCATCTTTAGAACAAACTTTAGCTGGTATAATTTAAGTTGCTTAGTGACGGTAAACAATCAGGGTACTATTTTCTGAATGTGAAGAGATAAAAACAATATAATCTATCTGATTTAAACACTAAAACTGTTAATTTGGTGTCTGGTTTTTTAATGACTGATGTAGTACTGTTCTATAGAAGCTATAACTTACTTGAGGTCGTGCTATATTACGGATATCGGAACTGCTGTGATCCATATCGGCACTCCGCTGCGCCTCGTGCCTAACCGAATCCCAGCAGTTCTGATAGCCATGATATAGCACTCCCTCTCGTAAGTCACGGCTTAATTATAAACTTACCGGAAAATGGATTTGTAATTTTGAATTGTATATAAAATCCTCTGGACTCTCCCGGATATTTGACAAACTGCAAGCCCCCCAGGAAGACATGCTAAAGCCAGCCTAACGGAAGCCATTTTAAAAACACAGCTCACTTTCGTGCACAGCACATCAAGCTGTTTATGGTCATATTCTGACATCTTGAGAGTGCAGTCGCAGCACGAGTGTTGGTAATTATGTAGCCTTCCATCTTTTCACAATATTCACATCCATATTTGCATCCATAGCCACGCATTTTCCTGGGGAATTAAGTCTGTACCATGTGCCTGTGTGGTTCAATGTCAGCTCTCAGCATTTATACATAAAGCACAATTTACATAATGTTGACGGTCATGATAATTTGATGTTTCACAACATTCAGTGTGTGTGTGAAGCGGTGAACAATGCGCTGTGAACACCTCCAAAAGGGACTCCTTAAACGGCCCGACAGGCCCCATCCCATCCTCCTGTTTTTCCTGCAGATTGTGTATTTATTACGCGGGTGATGAATAGCGCATGAATAATTCAGGGAGCCGTAAAGAGACTCGGGGTGACAGCACTCAAAGAGGCCTGGTGTCTTCACCGCCCGAAGGACAGACACCCTTCTAAAGGTAACAGCCGGGTTTACAGTAATCTGCCAGGACGGCCGTGACCGACTGGAACCGCTCAACACACCCACGCCGCTCAACGCCGCCGCCCAAGTGGTGCCGTCGGGGTTTGACGCCCGCGGTCGCTCCTGGCGCATGCAGACGGGCCCGGAATCCCACTGTTGGGATGCGTGCGCTATGGAACGCAAAGGCAAGGTCGCTGTGCTGCGTTCACCATTAAAGACGCACCGTCCCGCCTGAAACGATGGCAGACTCAGATATTACAAGGTTGTATAACAGCCGAATGGATCAGGTGGCTGGAAGGTCTTGCCTGTCCTTGACCACCTCCCTCTCTGTACACGAACCGGTGGACTATTTTTTCATTATACAATGGCCATCGTTTGCACTTGTTTGAAAGCGGAGCGTGCCAAATCTCCAACAAGGGGGCGCAATCCACCTCGGTTTAAAAGCACACAACTGCCCACTTCAGTTTTACTTTGTGAAGTGCAAACATACTTTATGCACGGGCCTACATTTTCCCAAAACCGAAGAAATATCAGACAGCGTCTGGTGTTCAAAAGCCTGTAAAACGGCCAGTGGTGCTCCAGCAATGACTGGTAATACTGACTTTACTATGAATGACTACTAATATTACAGAATGGGGCAACATGGAGGCACTGTCGCCTCACGGCAAGGGGGTCCCGGGTTCGAATCCAGGCCTGGGGCCTTCCTGTGTGATTTACATGTTCTCCCCGTGTCCGTGTGGGGTTCCTCCAGGTACTCGGGTTCCCAAGGACATGCAGGATATGCTAATTGGAGAGTGTAAATCGCCTGTAGGTATGAGTGTGTGTGCCCTGCGATGGATTGGCGACCAGTCCAGGGGGTATACCTGCATCTCGCCCAATGCATGCTGGGATAGCTCCAGAGCCCCCCCCCCTTCCCCTCCCACGACCCTGAGCAGAAATATGCGAGTTAGATAATGGATGTGCATGAATGTACAAACAAATACAAGAGGCTGTGAAACAGACTATGACCGTCCCTCTTGTGAAACAGACTATGACCGTCCCTCTTGTGAAACAGACTATGACTGTCCCTCTTGTGAAACAGACTATGACCGTCCCTCTTGTGAAACAGATTATGACCGTCCCTCTTGTGAAACAGACTATGACCGTCCCTCTTGTGAAACAGACTATGACCGTCCCTCTTGTGAAACAGACTATGACTGTCCCTCTTGTGAAACAGACTATGACCGTCCCTCTTGTGTTACCAAGCGTCCTTTATCCTGCTCCTTCTCAGGGCCATTTCTGCTGTTTTAACAAGTTTAACATTTATAAATCTGTTCACCAGACAAACAACAAAATAAATGTTTCTTTAATGTTTCAAGGCAATGTTTTGTTTGTTTTTCTCATAAGCAGCTGCAACATGTATTTTTCACAATTAAATCTACTTACACGTGTTGACAGCTTAGTTAAAGGTAGCAGTCATTTGCATGCTAAATGAGTGTATGTTTTGTGTTGTTCATTTAAGATTCAACCTGCAAATTGGAAGTGTAGCCTATATAATTTGGTCTCTTCAAATTGGCAATGCTGCAAGCTGTTTTTGTTACTATACAGTGTGTATTCATCTGTATTCAAGTTGAAAACAGCGACCAAAGTAGGTTAATTGATTTACCCTTAAAACATGTTTTGACAGGATTTTAAATCTCAGGGCAAACTGCCTGCGTGTGTAGATCCTCTGCAAAATATCAATCGATCAAAATATCAATCGATCATTCTCTATTTTTACACAGCGCCATTTGGAAAAGCATGTCGCCACAGAGCAGCTCACAATGGATGGAATAAAAAAAAATAAAAACTCCATTTTGTGAAAAACAGAAAGTTGCGCAGTAGTGCAACAGCTGCTTGAAAAGCAATCAGGCTGTAGTCCTGGAAAAGAATAGCTCAATAAACACGTGGGAAATGTTGGGAGCGGCGACAGCCAGCCATAAGCTTTGTTGCAAGAAGGATGCTTAAGAAGGCTATGGAAATTGAGTCTATTCGGGGATTTGAAGGGGAAAATGTGCTACAACAGATTCAATAGAGCGTAGCTTTAGAAAACGTGCGGACTTTGATACCCATCACATCATTACCATACATGCCCATGAACAGGCTAGCAAAATTTGCACATGAATGCACCGATGTCTTTGATCGTCAATGTATACACAGTAAAATGTCCAGTGTCAATTCAATCCAATAGGCACCAATACGCACTCTGTAAGAGTCTTATTTAACATTGTGTATTGCAGGGTTTTTTGTAGCATCGGGGTAAAGTTTGTGTCCATTCTGTTATTATTCCAGATGCACAGAGCCAAGGTCTGTCCTGCAGCAAGCAGAGATCAGCGATTCCCCTGTGAGACGGATTTGAGACAGCGATTGCCCTGTGAGAAGGATTTGAGACGGATTTGAGATTTTCTCCGCAGAGAGCAGGAGCAGACATAAGGGGCCCTGTGTGGCACGGGCTCCCAAGGTCAGCCCCGCCCCGCTGGCCTGGTGCAGGCTCTCGTCCCCGTCTCCCCGGGTCGCCTTTGATGACCCTGGAGGGCCACGGCTCTTCTCCGCCGCTCTGATGTTCATGACGATAAAACCGCGGTCGTATTTCATCACATCTTGGTCTCCTTTCCGGTCGCCGGAGGAGGGCTGGGACGGACGCTGTCCGTGGTTCTGAAACTCAGAACAGACCTAAACTCTGGCAGGAACACATTCTGTAGTGTCACACCTCTAATTTTCTCTCTCTCTCTCTCTCTCTCTCTCTCTCTCTCTCTCTCTCTCTCTCTCTCTCTTTCTCTCTCTCTCCTCACCCCCCCTCCCTCTGTCCCTCCCTCCTGGAGTCACCTGATAGTGTGATACACATCCCTTCTCAATAGTCATACATTTAATCTGGCTGTGAAATATGCTTGGAAAAAAAAAAAAAACTGTTGACTCTGTTGTTGATGAAAGTAGAGAATTAAAAGCGGATCTGTCTATTGGCAAAGTGGTTAATGCTCAATTAGCTATTGTGGATCCACAGGGGAATTTTTGGACAAGAACTCAATTTTTACTTTGGTCACACAGTTGGTAAGCGCGTCAAATTTATTTACATTGGCTGTTGTTTGTGGAACCAGTTGCAGTCAACTATTATTTTGTATCTCATAATAGATTCCAGACAAAATGCCACATTTCAAGAAATTAGTGTTGCACAGAAAATAAAAACAGGGAATTCTACTGAGGAAGTGCGAGTGTGTCACCGTGGCGCACACACACGCACACGCACACGCACACGCACACGCACACACACACTCCCGTGCTTAAAGTTTAATAGCGTCTCAGATACCAGACAGTACTGCAGCCTCAGCCATATTCGACTGTGAAACTCAATGACTGACCCGAGTCTGCACTGTTTGTAGATGCGTGTCAATTGTCCAGTGTAGGGCCATAACCAACACTGACCCTCCACCCATCTGACCTCTCGTCTCCTGTGTGTGTGTGTGTGTGTGTGTGTGTGTGTGTGTGTGTGTGTGTGTGTGTGTGTGTGTGTGTGTGTGTGTGTGGCGCGTGTGAGTGTATATGTGTGTGTGTGTGTGTGTGTGTGTGTGTGTTTGTGTGCATGTGTGTGTGCGTCTGTGTGTGACAGCGAGTGTGTGCGCATGCGTCTGTGTGTGTGTGTGTGTGTGTGTGTGTGTGTGTGTGTGAGAGCATGTGTGTGAGTGTGTGTGCGTGTGTGTGTGCGCGTGTGTGTGAGCATGTGTCCGTGTGTTTGTGTGTGTGTGTGTGCGCGTATGTGTGTGTATACGACTGTGCGTGTGCGTACGCATGTGTATGTGAATGTGCATCTTCACACTCTTTCCCTCAACCTCTTAAACATACACATGCACAAAACACACACACACACACACACACACACACACACACGTCCACTCACGCACATATAGGCCTACACACGCACAGTCGTATATACACACACACACCTTATTCTCCCCACACTGCTGAAGGTATGCAGGATATTGTCTGGCTGGTTGATGAATGCATAAAGCCACCGAGCTCCTTGCTGTGTCTCTGGAACACTGTACCCCAGGGCTGCATCCTATTTTCATTACCTGCTCGTTGCCAGTAAGAGTGGAAGTCATTAAATTGCCTTCATACAGAGACCACCAGCCTTCTAAATTCAGTGCCTTATCTTGAAAATGAGACAGAGGGTTATGGTATTGATTTAAACCAGCAGTAGGCACCATTTTTAACCTGTTCACACCTCACACAGGATCACAAGGGTCGCTGGAGAGTCCGTTGGCCTTTTTCTGAATGTGCATTTTCAGGTCAGGAACCCGCTGGAACAGTTGTTGTGCTTTCAGTTTGCATAATAACAGAGGCTTTGGATCATGCTGCTTCAAGCTGAAGCTTGGTGTTAATTGTGCTTAATGCGTTTGATTGTGTTAGATTGCTTGTTTGCAGAGCAGACCCATTTAAATCCACTTTAGTGTCGTGCACAACTTCTCTAATTCTGAAACCAAATTACACAGCTGGATGTCCATGGAAGCAAAGAAGGCCAAGTTCATCTTGCTCAAACCTTTTTCTTGGATTAATCTGGATGCGATTGGGCTGGATGTGGGCGTATAGTTTATGGATCTATCTGAGTGGTGTGTGTGTGTGTGTGTGTGTGTGTGTGTGTGTGTGTGTGTGTGTGTGTGTGTGTGTGTGTGTGTGTGTGTGTGTGTGTGTGTGTGTGTGTTTGTGTGTATTGTGTGTGTTGTGTTTCTGTGTACATGTGTGTGTTGTGTGTGTGTGTTTCTGTGTGCATGTGTGTGTTGTGTGTGTGTATTTTGACTATGCTCTACAGTACCAGTCAAAAGTGTGGACACACCTACTCATAGAAGGTTTTTTTCTGTTATTTTTACTGTTTTCCACATTTTGGAATAGTAAAGACATAAAACCTATGAGATAACACAAATTAAATTATGCAAAAACCAAAAAAGTGTTAAACAAATAAAAAAAAGTCTTGTATTTTAGATTCTTCAAGGTAGCCACCCTTTGCCTTGATAACGGCTTTGCACATTCTTGCCAACAAGCCTTAAACCATCACTCTGCTGCCAGAAATACAGTAGATATGGATGGATAACTTGAAGGGTTTCTTCTCCTGCCTTATTTTTCCATAGAGTTCAATAGGAAAATGTATCAGGAGAAACAACCCTTCAAGTG
>CM056378.1:6638671-6699646 GCA_029718625.1 Synaphobranchus kaupii
AACTCTGATAGCACACAATAGATAAGACTCACGTATACATACATGGTGTTGCAGTGTATAATCACAATAACCAACGGCAACAAAATGTTTTACAAGGGTGTCTCGTAGCCTGTAAGAGCGCCGTCCACATGCTCACTGCGAGCTGTGACGTCGGTGGTTCGAATCCGGCCGCGCGACCTCTTAGTCGCATGTCCCTCTCTCTCTCTTTCTCACTCCCCGTTCTTCCCGTCTCTCTACACTGTGCCGTCCACAAAAGCCCTAAAAATACAACTTTAAAAAAACAATGTTTTCCCCTTGTAGACATGTATGCACTTGAGTGACTCAGAAAAGCACTGTTTTTGCCGTCACTGTCACTAAGAGATCAATCAGGAACGCGTTAGTTTTCAAACCGATATCTGGAGAAATGTTACACAGAAGGGTATTTCAATGTGATTCCGTTGGGTAGAATTTATTTAGAAGCGTCAACAATAACATTCAGCCTTTAGCAAAAGTGTTGAGTGTGCGCTGCTGTCTTTCCTCTCTCTCCGGAGCGTCTTGCGCAGTTGCGCACCTGCCCGCTGTGTGATAATTTGAGCGCAGATTTCTCATCACAATCGAACGACAAATAATATATTTATGAAAATATTTTCACGTGTTTACAACATGTTTTTGTCAATGAAGACACTTGTATTATGAAAAAATGAATAAAATGTTTTTTTTCTGCCAGCTCTCAGGAGAATATAACTTTTTCATCACTGTTTTCAGGCACTATATATTTTTTTATTATATCTTTCATGGAAACCTGTTTAAACTATCAATGCAATACACATCTAGCATTAGACAGGGAACAGACTGATTGGGAGTCAGTTTGTAACAATATTTTTGGGGCATTAACAAACTCCAACCATCTACTCACTCACTTTAAGTACTACCATTGGTCATATATCCTATGGGCTCCAGTCTGACACCACTCTCGTCCTTAGAGGTCTCTGGAACCCTGCTTATGGAAACTTCCAGATGTTTTTATATTCTGGAGACAAGTGGCAAAGTTTACTTAAGAGGCTGTGATCTATCAACCAATCAATCAATCAATCAATCAATGCCTCTATCATTTTACCCATCAACACTACTGCTTGGTAATGACCTGACTATCTGAACACAAACATAGGGTGCGGTTAGTGGATGTAAGAGCAGGAAAGTAATGATTGTGCAAAGCCCCCCCCCCCCCCCGTACTGTTAATACAACAGCGGCTGATTGGTCTCAAACAGCTCATTATGTTGGAGCTTTCCACTGCGAGAATAACAAATGCTAATCATTCTACATCGGCAACCTGGAGGGAGACTGCTGCTGACGGCATATTTTTTATCCTATTTTAAAGTTCACTATTTGTTGATGTGAAAGACACGTTAAAATATGAACTGAAACATGTTTTCAATGTGCTCCTCTGGAGAAACGGTTAACTCTGATAGCACACAATAGATAAGACTCACGTATACATACATGGTGTTGCAGTGTATAATCACAATAACCAACGGCAACAAAATGTTTTACAAGGGTGTCTCGTAGCCTGTAAGAGCGCCGTCCACATGCTCACTGCGAGCTGTGACGTCGGTGGTTCGAATCCGGCCGCGCGACCTCTTAGTCGCATGTCCCTCTCTCTCTCTTCTCTCACTCCCCGTTCTTCCCGTCTCTCTACACCAGGGGTTCTCAATCCTGGTCCTGGGGGACCCCCTGTTTTATGCTGGCTTTCGTTGCAACCGCAGTTGCAATCCCAGAATTTTAACAAGCTGTTAAGTTTTCTTAATTAGGTGCTTGTCATGTTTGGAGGAATTATTCACCCTCTTAAGCCACATTATATCAGAAATAGCTATGGATGCCATGTAGAATAAACACCCCATGTTCACATTGTGCTATATTATTTAAAAAAGATAAGAAAATTATTTAACAGATCCATTTAAAGACTGATTTGAATCAATAGGCTCCTAATTGGTGAAAGTGTGGACACATGGCCACTAAAATTAACCATTTCGTAGATAATGAAGAATTCAAACACAAAGCAAATGATAACGAGCCAAACCTGCATTGTCTTAAGCTTAAAGAAAAAATTGAGTTAAACACATGTGTTCAACAACCTAATTAGGAGCCTATTGATTCACTTCACTCTTTCATTTGAGTGAAAATACATTATTTTGTAACCTTTTCTTATGTAATTGTTGCAATATAGCACAATAAGCACAATGTGAACATGGGGAGTTTGTTCTACATGGCATGCATAGCTATTTCTGACATAATGTGTCTTAAGTGGGCGAATAATTCCTCCAAACATGAAAAGCACCTAATTAAGAAAAATTAACAGCTTGTTAAAATTCTGGGATTGCAACTGCGGTTGCAACGAAAACCAGCATACACAGGGGTCCCCCAGGACCAGATTGAGAACCCCTGCTCTACACTGTGCCGTCCACAAAAGCCCTAAAAATACAAATTTAAAAAACAATGTTTTCCCCTTGTAGACATTTATGCACTTGAGTGACTCAGAAAAGCACTGTTTTTGCCGTCACTGTCACTAAGAGATCAATCAGGAACGCGTTAGTTTTCAAACCGATATCTGGAGAAATGTTACACAGAAGGGTATTTCAATGTGATTCCGTTGGGTAGAATTTATTTAGAAGCGTCAACAATAACATTCAGCCTTTAGCAAAAGTGTTGAGTGTGCGCTGCTGTCTTTCCTCTCTCTCCGGAGCGTCTTGCGCACCTGCCCGCTGTGTGATAATTTGAGCGCAGATTTCTCATCACAATCGAACGCGTACCGCAGCTCCCCGCTTATGATTTTTATACGTTCGCATGTCGTTGCTTTTACTTTACGGTCGAGCGCTTCAGCCACAGAGGCACCATTTTGATGTTGGCGGGAGGTGAAACAAATAGATTCAAGGGCATTATAAAAAAACCAAATGGTTTCCAGACGATTGAGACGGGAGAAGGGCATCTGTGTGTAAGAAACGCATTAGATGGCTGCCGCTTGGAACATCTCTGCTATCAGCAGGAAACAGATGGGTTCAGTGGATCAGAGGGGGGTGAGGGCATTGGGGCATTACTCCCCCCCCCCCCCCCCTCCTCCTCATGCCTCTTGTCTGAGTGAAAGGTGGACAACAACTCCACTTCCTATATCCAAAGAGTGGGATGAATTAGATCTCTCAAAGGATTTAAAATGAAGATTTAGATATACTGGGTAAATATTTAGCTAGTAGGGTAATGTTTAAGATTTAAGATAACTATTTATTTTGTAAGCAAAGATTTAACATTCTAATAAATATGTATTTTTGCCTGTATTTATTGCTTAGCTTTCACAATCTGTCATATAACAGATAGATCCGTGGAAAATGGCAGATTTAGGCCAAAAAATTTAAAGTTTTGATTTAATTTACATTAGGTATGAAACATACAGAATTTGCAAATCTTTGAAACTAATGCTCTGCAGATTACTAAATGTTGAAAATTGTAGATTAATGATTTTGGGTAGAGTGATTTAGATTTAGACCAGTCATTTTAAACCTCATAACTATAGTAAAAAACATGCCTTTTTTAAGTTAAATGTGGGATGAAAATGACATGCAGTTTGAACGTGAGGAAAAAGACTAAAATATAAATACACATTTTATGTCGCATTTAGCACAGCATAGTGTCTGTATGTGTGTGTTTGTTCAACCGAGGTTGCCGATATGCTCGTACACACGTGAAAAGATATGTTTGTGTGTGTGTGTGTGTGTGTGTGTGTGTGTGTGTGTGTGTGTGTGTGTGTGTGTGTGTGTGTGTGTGTGTGTGTGTGTGTGTGTGTGTGCGTATGTGTGTGCATGTCTTACCTCTTGGCTTTGCACATCTACTTGGCAGGACTATAAGCCAATAAGTCAATCTTAACAAGCATGTTAGCCTTAAAATCGTATTTTTATTACTCTTTTGCTAAATAAGACAAAAAAGATTGTCAATTAGATGATAGTTTTACCTCATTTCAAGATTTGCCAATGGGGTAAGATAATTTCACTTGTCAAGCAAAAAGTAACTTAAGATAAGTTAATAAACATTTTCTACTTGAGAGAAAAAAAATTAGAGCTTAAGTATCATTACAGGGTAAAAACACTCATTAAGACTTTTTTTTTTTTTGCAGTGTAGGACAGCAACTTGAGAGCTTGAGGCAAAGAAAAGTTAAGAGAAGGTTATGATAACTATAAAGTATCGTGGACAGTGTGATAGAGCCGCTCCACACAGCGGCGGTTTGAGTGAGTCAGCGATGCGGCTGTAGTCACGGGCATTAACAGTAGCGCTAACGGCGGGGGCAGCTGAATGAGTTCGGCGACGCAGCGGGGGGTGGGCGTTTGCGTTCTGCGGCGGGTTGTGAATTAGCCGTCGCGGCAGCGAGTCAAAAGGGACCGGAGGATCAGAACGAGAGAGGGAGAGAGATGAAACGGCACTGTTGTCAGGCGCCGACAATGGATTTCTAAAAAAAAGCACGTCACACCATACTGCCCCTCTGGCCTTGGCGAGAGAACGACTCTTTATCTCTCCCAAACAACACGCCGTGGCTCCGAGGATAATTGTTGGGGTCTTGCTCTCGTCCCGCTCACAGCGATGAAGGTGCTATCTCCAGGCCGAGGGGGAAAAGGATGGGGGGGGGAGGTCTGACTCTCACCTGGGGCTGCCCTGTTTTTCGGTACAACCGGTAGCACCCCTGTGTCTCCTCCACAGCCCGGGACAGGAGCAGAGCCATGACCGGGTAGGAGGTCAGGAAGACCAGTTCCAGCCCTCGGGCCTGGCTCTGCGTGAGCAGATCCTTGATCCGTACACTGCCTCGGATCATTAGAAGCCCCATTATTTCCCTGTGCTGTCTCCACCCCCCCCCCCCCCCCCATAGAGCAGCAGGGGACACAATCAAAGCAAAGAGTGGTGAACGAAAGGATGTGCAGATAAGCAAAGACATGGATAAAGGATCCCATTGGACATTGGAGAAGATGGGGTGGGGGGGCATTAGCAAGAGCCGGTTGCTCCCCACCCCACCCCCCAACTTTCCCTCTTCTGTCACAGAGAGCATTTGGGGTCTGTCTGAAGCACTGACGGAGAAGGCTTTTCTGTCAAGAGAGAGCACGGAACATGAAGATAAATCAGAGAAATTGATGCACCCAGCAAAAAAAACAAAAAAAACAAAAAAAAAAAAACAAAAAAAAAAACTCTTGAATTGGAATGGTAATCAGGATACTGATCCACAGTCGCTGTTCTACAGTGATGCCTGTCAATTAATTACTCTTAGGTTTGAGAGAGATGAGAGGCAATATGTCGCTGTACACGTCGCCGGAGTGCCTTCCCAGAGGCCTGTGGGATAGGTAGGCAGGCAAGCAGAGGAGGAGGTCGATATTACAGGCAGGAAAAAGGATTAGGTGCCGTTTTAACTATTGAAAAGGATTCTGGTATCCACAAACAGTCGTGGTCTTACATAAATCTAGATTTTTTTGTCAGCTCAAAGACAAGTATCACTAAAAATGTTCTGGTCATGAGTGGTAATTTACAAAGTGGTCTTGTCAATGCCTAGACGAGTTGAAGGTAGTCCAGCTGGTTTGCTGCTGGGGTGGTATCCTTTGACCTACAGTGAGAACCATAATTAATTGGACAGTGACACATTTTTTGTTATTTTGGTTCTGTACTCTAACACTTTGAGTTTGGCGTTTTCATCCATATCGGATGAACTGTTTAGAAATTACAGAAATAACCTTTTGTACATAGTCCCCCCCATTTTCTGGTATCAAAAGATATTGGACAGTTTAACATAATGTAGAATAAAGTAATCATTTTTAATATTTGGTCACATATCCTTTGCATGCCATGACTTCCTGATGTTTGTGACCCAACAGTATCAAAAGACTTGAAAAAAAGAGAGAAAAAACCAGGGCGAAAATCTGCAATACCCAGCTCCAATGTTCAATCCATCCGCACACTCAAACGAAAAAGTTAAAAGACTGACCTTCAGAGGCAAAAAGTATATAGATGCAAAAAAAGATTTATTAACAAGTGGAACGAACAACGCACGTTTCGGCGTGTCTTCGTCAGGTTTGTTCGTATCAAAAGACTCTTGATATCTTATTTTCTGGTACTCTTATAAGCGATATTATAACTTCTCTGCATTTGAATGGATCTCTATGGGAATTGGGGGGTGGGACTAGATTTAGCTGTAAATTATGCTGGAACAGTATGGAACACATGAAATGGCTGTAAGTCATCAAGGGTCTGAGGTATCATAAGGTAAAAGCCTCAAACGATCACTCTGCTGCCAGATATGCAGTAGATATAGATGGATCACTTTAAGGTTTGTTTCTCCTGACAAATTTTCCTATTGAACTCTATGGAAAAAATAAGTCAGGAGAAGAAACCCATCCATATATATTGTATTTCTCACAGTAGAGTGACGATTTAAGGCTTGATGACTTAGAGCCATTTAGCCAACCATGTGTTCCATACTGTTCCAGTGTAGTTTAAAGATAAATCTAGTCCCACCCCCCAATTCTCATAGAGATCCATTGAAATGCAGAGAGGTTATAGTATTGCTTGTAGGGGTACCAGAAAATAAGATATCACTAGTCGTTTGATATCGTTGGTTCAAAGACATCAGGAAGTCATGGCATGCAAAGGATATACGACCAAATATTAAAAATTATTGGTAAGATGATGGTGCATACTTGCCATCCCAATCAGATTAAACTATTTGCTCTGAATAATATTTATTCCACATTATGTTAAACTGTCCAATATTTTTTGATGCCCGGAAATGGGGGGGTACTATGTACAAAAGGTTCATTTCTAAACGGTTCATCCGATATGGATGAAAATACCCTCAAATTAAAGCTGACAGTCTGCACTTCAATATGGCAACACCGTGACAGAAAGGCAGAGGTAGAAAATGCTAAACTTTTTTTAAGCAGATTTCCGACTTTCACCCTGAGCGTTCTTTTACGCATTCTTTTATACATGTGGCCCCTGGAGCGTATTCAGGGTATGGTGGCCCGTGGCCCGTGGCCCGTGGCCCCGTGTGCAGAAGGCAGACTATAACCTCTGGTGGCTCTGCTGGATATCTGCTGATATCAGGCGGAGCTGTGCTTGGGAAAAGTGCCTTAACAGAATGAGCTAGCCGAAAGGACAGGATTTTTACGCTGGTAATTAATGTAGGATGATATCTAATCATAACAGAGAACAGCACAAGCAATATTCTCCAATCCTCCTCCGTCCTCATTTAATTGTGTTCACCTCAATGCGTGAGCGCCTGACAAACAGCACAATACCTAGAGAGCCATTTACAGTGTCAGGTATCTAGCAGCCCATGCACACAAATACCCTCTCTCCCACACACATTCACAATTAATACACACGCATAAACCTTCACAAATAATGATGCACACAAACACACTCAAATGCACTTAATACAATTAATACAGACATACGCACAGGCGTACAAATATGCAAACACACTTACCCACACACAAAGAAATACACATGCACGTACACAATTGCGCACACTCACGCACAAAATAACCGTTAACCGTGCTTCCTCTGTACCTCACCCTGGAGTTTGAATTGCGTGCGAAAGCAAATCTTCCTACACAGTTCTGTAAAAGGATTATTCAAATGATTATGGCCTCTTTTTTTTTTGGTTCTCATGTTCTAAGTATTTTCCTCCTCTTCTCTCTCCCTCCCTCGCTCACAGACACCTTTACTAAATGATCCTAACTCTAAGCCAGCTGAGGGTACCCTCCTACAACCCCAAAAAAAAAACCCTCTCTTGCTAACATCGGCTCTGCTCCTCTTCTCTCACATCAGGCCTTCCCATAAAATCACTAAACCTAATTCTTCTCACAGTACTTCATCATTAATTCTCCCATTTAAATCTTTCACATGTAAGGTAACCTTGTTTTTCCCCATTCATTTTCACTTCAGCTTTGCTTGAACTGACGTTTTATTGCATTTAAAGTACGTCCGTAACTAATACTGAACGCTTGGTACAGCTCGTGTATTCTGTAGGCTGATTGGGCTCCAGGCATGTACTGATCAATATTAATGAGGCAGCGAGCAGGATCCAGATATTTTGAGGTGCCAACAGGAGAGAGAGCTGACAAGCGTTCAGTTTATGAGGAGCGTGTGTTTATCAAACCTCTTTCAGAGGAGAGAGAGACGGCGGTGATTCACCCTTCCCACACTCTCCCCCAAAAACAAATCTATGCGCTACCTGATGGAGTGCTAGACCTGAGGTACAGGGGCGAAACGGGGTCATCTTTGATATAAAAAACAGAGCTGAAGATTCAGACAGAGAGATGTGGCAGGGGAGCCGATTGTGAAACCATGCTAGACAGCAGTATTTGTGAGTGTCGTTTTTGTGTGTGTGTGTGTGTGTATGTGTGTGTGTGTGTGTGTGTGTGTGTGTGTATCAAGCACACCTGAAAGCAGCGCAGCTGATATCATTATCTGTGTGTCACAGTCTGAGATGAGAGCCACGAATGGTGGCCACCAGGTGCTTAAACTGTTCAGTGAATGTCATGTTTACATAAATTAAACACAACAGCACGCTGAATTAAACCGTACTTCCTAACACCACAGGAGGTCCATTAAGAGAGCAATAATTTCATAAGTATTTAATGTATGTATACATAATATCCTAGGTCTATGTCGACAAAATAATTTCATTATTATTGCTGCTGTTAATATGAATAATTATTGGCATTTTTATTTGACAGAAAATGAAAATAAAAAGAAGGTATAACTGTCAGCAAGTGAAGCTAAAAACAGAATAGTATAAAATAAAATAACCCGAACCTCACAAATGTTTAGCAGCAGTTTTGTGGAGTACAAGTGACATCTTTCTCAGTCTGTAGAAAAACATATATTTAATATATTTAACTAAATAAATTTGTCCAACAAGGACTCAATAGTCAAAATAATTGAATAAATAAACACCACAAAATATAAACTGAGAAATATACTGGTTAATAGCGGATTAACGCGGGTTTCGACAGGTTTTCCACAAGCTGCCATTTTGACAGTGATGTCCTGAAGCAGTATAAATCAAGTTGACAGCAAGCAATGCGCCTCATTTCCAGTGCAGTACTTTGGCTTTTAAATCATGCGTGAACAGAAAATATGGCTCAAAGAGGAACTTTATACCCACCTGGTACCAAACCACACACACACACACACACACACACACACACACACACACACACTCTACTGTCACTGTACTGAGCATAACTGTATTAAAACAGTACACTTTAACACGCTACGGTCCGTGCATGTACAAACCAGAACTACTCACAAAACTCCTCTTTTGACAGGCCTTTGTTCTAGATGTTTATTTGAGACGGCAGACAGCTGAAAATAAACCGACACACAGGGATTTGTTTTAGTTTATTTGCTGCGGGTTTTGCCCTGTGCTCATATTTAAGACTGTTCCACTGCACAGCGGCAGGCTTTTCAAGTGAGCATCAGACAGATTTATTTATTTATTTATTTATTTATTTTTTTAAATCCTTTTGGCAGTGACAAGGACTGGAATTGAGATAGACCTACTGTAAGTTACCTGTTCAGTGTGTGTTCTTCTGACACTCACATGTATTGTGTGAGAGATATTATGTGACACATCATCACACTTCAGTCTCTCTCCAGGAGCGCAGGGGTGAGCGTAAGTGAGAATGCGCGTGCGGGTATAGCATATGTGCGCGCATCGCCTCCTCCCCTTCCTGTATGCTCGCTGTAGTTTGGGGTGATTCATGGCTGAAGAACTAGGTCAACCATAGCTCACAGAGCCCTCCTCACCGACACTCTTTCCCCACATCGCATCATGTTTTAAAACATGGTGAAGAGACACTGATAGATCCACTTGTTTGGTGGTATCAGCAGTAGTACACTGAACTATGCATGTAAACAAATAGAGTTCATGCACTTTTCGCTTATACATGGATACACAGTCTGTTTCTGAACCCGTATCTGGCACAATTCCCTGTCTTTTCTCTAACTCTTTTAATAAGAACTCCAGCAGCATGGCAAAGAGCCATAGACCATAAACTTCAAAGGGGATTTTTTGAAAAGGGACTGATCAAATTATTCATTTTGTTTATGTATTTAGTAGGCTATAGCATATATTTCCAGGTATGACAGCTGTGCAGTACTATAGGGGATTTGAGCCCATAGCCCTCTGTTTTTCTCAGAGCCCAACATTATCAGAACGTTTTTTTTTTTTTTTCTTTGCGACGTGATCCGTGAGACTCCACGGAGAGCAACCCTATTCATATATCTATGCCCTTTACTTCAAATACAAATGGGTTAATGTTGTAACGGCTACTCGTCACCATTTTTTTTCATATTTCTAGCATTTTTTGATGAAAATTACACCAATTGTTTACATATTGCAATGCTTCACATATTTGTTGGCCATTGAAATATTAATGTTATCCTGTTGTAAAGAGGTGGCAGTGCTCTAGTAAGGTAGGCCTACCCGTTAGGCTGAAAATGTTATAGGGTTAGCATGCCTGCTAACAAATTGAGTTAGCTAAACAGATAAGATCCATCTAGCCAACTTTAGCTCAGTGGAATTTTTCACCTCAATAATGTGCTTGTTAGCTCGCTAAATGCCTGTTACCAAGGTAACATTACAGGACTGAAACATTAACGTGTAATTTCAGAAAATGTAACGTTAACTTACATTGAGCAAAATGTTTGCTGCAAGCAACAGCTCCGTCCCACTGTGTGTCCCATACCATTGACTGCAGCCTTCCATACGCGTTTCTTCTTCTTCTTTTGAATTTATGTATTTTCTTTCTTTGTTCTCCTTGTTCGAAAAGGATTTGTGGAGTTTTATAACATCTTACATCATTGTGAACGCAATTTATTTACTCTTTTCGACAACCAGCTACCGCACAACCACCGTCCAAAGCACAGAAACAAGTCCCAGACGAAATTGAGGCGGGAAGGGGGCACATGGCAACACTGGTTGTTTGACGTCTGTGACTGACTCACAGTGAACATCGGCCCTTTCCTCGACCTATCTATGGCATTGGCCCTTTCCTCGACCTATCTATGGCATTGGCCCTTTCCTCAACCTATCTATGGCATTGGCCCTTTCCTCGACCTATCTATGGCATTGGCCCTTTCCTCGACCTATCTATGGCATTGGCCCTTTCCTCGACCTATCTATGGCATTGGCCCTTTCCTCGACCTATCTATGGCATTGGCCCTTTCCTCGACCTATCTATGGCATTGGCCCTTTCCTCGACCTATCTATGGCATTGGCCCTTTCCTCGACCTATCTATGGCATCGGCTCAGGGAGAGAACCCGCTGTTTCACGGGCATGGAGGATGTGGAGGAGCCTGGACATTGGCTTTCCCTGTGACCTACCTAATGGAATTTCATAAGGTTATCATTCATTAAAAAACAAACAAACAAACAAACAAAAAAACATTAAGCTTGCTTAATTATTTAATGCAAAGAAATCAGTCCAGGGGAAATTAAAAAAGTGTAAATGTGTAAGTTTTTTTTTTCTTCTTCTTGACTTCCCCCCCTTTAACAATCGCTGCAAGGTAAAAAGGATTTCTGCAATTCCATCTAACGTGCTGGTGCTCGTTGCTCAACTCGTGCATTATTGAAGAAGGCAGGTCTTATTAATCATGCAGCCATAGAGTATAGATGTGAAGGACTGTTAGTGACAGGGCAACAGTTCACGGCAGCCACTGCTGCTGGGAGTCCTTGTGTAATCATGACCAGAGTTGCGCTGGACTGCTTTCTTGTAATTAATAACACCCAAATAACTCCCAAAACGACTCACATTTGAACCTATGTTAAAAGGTGCAGAACTTGTATGTCGGACTGTTAGAATCAGTACCAGGATTTAATGTAATGTTCCGAGCCGCGCACATCGCCCCCATTCACAGGCTGTTCATAGTCCTTTATATTGATCTCATGTCGGTCACTGACAAAGCGGCAATGTTGACAAGTGTGACAAGTCAAAGGTGGAATTAGAGAGGGCGGGAGATCCCAGGCCTCTGGCTTGAGGAGGTGGTTAAACCCTGGCATCGGGGCTGTAGCACAAATTTCTGGGCCCCGTGCAAATGTCTCTGTGGGCCCCCTTCTCAAAGCAAACTTTTAATTTCAGGCCTTCTGAGGGCCCCTCCTCTGCCTTGGGGCCCCAGGAAGTCAGTTCCACTATTACCCCCCCCCCCCCCCCCCCCCCCCCCCACTACAGCGCCCCTACATCTTAAAGCACAGCTACAACATTTATAGGAGGATGAAGCTACAGGTGTTCTGGCCCTAAACACTTTTTCAAGCTTTCAAATGCAACTGCAGTATTAGGAACAAAAATATTTTTAGTGGGAAGTTTATTAATAATAATAATAATAATAATAATAATAATAATAATAATAATAATAATAATAATAATAATAATAATAATAATAATAATAACTTTATTTGTATAGCACTTTTCATATAAAGAATTCAGCTCAAAGTGCTTTCACATTTCAGCACAGAACAAAAAATAAAAATGATAATAAAATAGATAAATAAATAAACCATACAATCCAAGGACATAAAAGGAGAAAATCATGTAAGTAAAAGAATAAAAATGGCATCACATAAAAACAGTATAAAGGACTAAAAATAATAAAATTAGTGTTGCTAATTATAAGCTAGATTAAAAAGGTATGCTATCAGTTGCCATTTAAAAATGTCCACTGAGCCCACCTCTCTAATACTTTTTGGTACGGTGTTCCACAATTTAGGTGCATAGTGGATGAAGGCAACTTTCCCAAATTTTATTTGGGGGGACTTTTGGAATGTTTAAAAGACCTGGCATAGAGGACCTAAGGGCTCTTGAAGGGACATACAACAACAGGGAATCAGTGATGTAAGAGGGTGCTAGACCATTTAGAGCTTTGTATGCAAGTAGAAGGACTTTAAAATCGATTCTAAAGGATACAGGGAGCCAGTGCAGTGCAGCTAAAACAGGAGTAATATGCTCTCTCTTCCTTGTCTTTGTTAAAAGTCTAGCAGCAGAGTTCTGAATTAGCTGTAGTTTCTCAATTTACTTTTTTTGGAAGACCAGTAAAAAGGGCATTACAGTAGTCCAGTCTGCTTGAAACAAAAGCACAAATTAACTTCTCGACATCCTGTTGAGTTAAAAACGGCCGTACTTTAAGAGTTTGAAAGTTTCTTGTCGCTGTAAATGGTGTTTATACACGCAAGGCCAATACAATGATACATCTCTTTATTATTACCATGCATTAATTAGGCAGTTGCTCTTATCCAGAACAACTTGTAATGTAAGAGAAGGAGAGTGCATCCACTTGTGTTAAATGAGCAACAGTACTCAACCTTGTCATTAAAATCCCCTGACCAGCGAGTAGCTAATGCAGCATAACTCTGCGACGGCTATTGATTATGCTGTCTTTAACCATCTCTGGGGGAATGAGTGCAGACTGGCTTTGTGGCTGGAAGTGTGACCGTGCAACGAGGAAACAGCCAGTCTCCCCAATGGAGTGATCTCGTTGGGGTGTGAAGTTTCAAGATTGATTGCGAGCATAATGGAGATGTTCCATTAGCTGCCCTGTAGGCTGGTACCCAAGGTTTTTGATGTTTGATGCGAGCTGTAGCAGTTAGCTATAGCGAATGAGACTTTTTTGCCCCGCTGTGTCGCATAGGGGCTCCGTGAATTCAGAGCACTTCTCTGATGTGATGCAAAACAAACTCATGTTTGTGTCATAGCGGCGAGTGTCATTTTCCATCTTTATCAAAATTCACCTGGGGGTTCGCTGCAATACAGAGCTGGGCTCCCGCTGAAGCAAGGCGCCACTCGATGCACATTCACCCGAACACCGGAGGAAGTGAAAGGGTAGAGGAACAGATCAGCGATTTGTTCAGTGGGAATATTTCTATCGGTTTCTTTCTATTACATTTTTTTCCCCCTGCTGTAATTCATGATGGATGTGTATATTACTGCATCTGACAGCCGTCCCATGCTCTTGACTGAGAGGGGTTAGCCAGATGCATGGATGCATTCGCGCGCACACACACACACACACACACTTCCGTTCTCCATCTTACAGCTGTCCTGGGAGACCGCAATGCAACTAAAATAAATTCTAAATATGAGTCAGATTAAGGTGTCCCGCTTTGGAAGCACAGAACAGCTGACTGCCTCCTTGAAGCCAACTGTATGTTCAGTGAGGGTCAAATATATGTGTCACTGGTGCCCAATCATGCGCCATGGAGGGTCGGGAGCAAAGAGGGTAGGCGGAGCTAGACGTCCAACTTCGGGGCTGGAACGTCCGCATTTGGAACTTATTAGACAGACAACAGGTGCTCATTGAATGACTGGAGGTCAATGGAGTTTTTACAAAACAGTTCGCTAAACGGGTCATTATCAGACAGACGAAATTAAAAGTCTCCCTTTTCTTTTTACATTATATATATGCCTAGGTTGTCAGGACCCAGTACTGCTGCTTACAAGCCGTTATGATTTTGACTATCCAACGACAACCAACTTTATGTAACTAAGTTAGTTGCTAAGCTAACTGAAAACACTACTGCGCATGCCTGATCACTTCCCCTTGTGCGGACGAAAAATCCAATGGGGAAAAACTCCAGTTGCGTATCTTGTCATATCTAAAATCTTTGCCGAGAGTATGCAGGTTTTCATTCCAACCAATCACTTCACCCGCTGATTTCACTAATTAACACGCCATCTATCAGAGAGGAGGGAAATAATTAGTGAAATCAGCAGGTGTAGTGTTTGGTTGGAATAAAAACCTGCATACTCTGGGCTCTCCATAGTGCAGGAGTGGACACCACTGGCACATATGCTGGGTTTGCAGATGCTAAGGCTTCATTTCCTTCCTCGGTGGCATGTTTATAGGCTCTTGGTCCATCTGTGAGACGCAAGCATGGAGAGACAATGGCTGTGATGTCACAATGTGCTTGTGGCTGGGCTGAAGCATGGCTGTGATGTCACAATGTGCTTGTGACTGGCCTACGGTTTCATTTCGGGAAGAAAAGCTAAAGTTATCCTTAAAAAACTCTTAATTGAAAAGAGTTGTGGCTGGCTGGAAGTTTTAGTAGTGACGTGTCTGCAGTTGTTTGAGTTGCACCCTCCAGTTCCCCACCAAGCCAACACTGGCTTGACTGGCTGTCCCTGACTTTCCACAGACCATTATAATCCCAAACATCTTAAGCACAGTTCTCTTACAAAGGATATTTTGATGGGTCCCCCGCTGAATTCAAATGGTGGTCAGCATACCAATGAATTGCATGCATTCAAAAGCCCACTTGTAACTAATGAGATCATTAGATATTACCCGGAGCCATGCGTTTGATATTTAAACATCTACAGTACTTCCCTTTGGCACTTTCCTTCATAAGAAACATGGCCGTGATCAAAGAGCAGTGCACATTAATTAACTTCAGACACAACATGTGAGAAAAAGAGCGACGTTAATCTTCGAATGAGGTCATCAGCTACATGTAAGATATTTTACACTGGAACAGATCTAGATCAGGTCACAAATCCACTGATGCCCATGTATATGAGGTCACCAGCTTCATGTAAGATATTTTACACTGGAATTAATCTGGATCAGGTCACAAATCCACTGAAGCCCATGTACATGAGGTCACCAGGTTGCTTGTTTTAAATTCTCCTACTCTCTGTATGGCTGAGTGCAGGGGTGGAGCCAAGGGGGCGGAGCCAAGGGAGGATAACAGCAAAGGCCTTCCCAGGCACTATAGCAGGTCCAGGGGGCCCCTACGGGTGTGTGTGTGTTGTGTGTATGCACGCATGTGTGTATGAATGTATGCGAGGGTGTGTGTGTGCACATGCATTTGTGTGTGTATGCGTGTGTGCATGTCTGCCTGTGTGAATGTGTATGTGTGTGTGTGTATGTGTGTACATGCATTTGTGTGTGTATGCGTATGTGTGTGTGTGTATGTGTGTACATGCATTTGTGTGTGTATGCGTGAATGTGTATGTGTGTGTGTGTATGTGTGTGAGTGTGTGTGTGTACATGCATTTGTGTGTGTATGCGTGCATGCATGTGTGTGTGCATGTACACGTGCATGTGTGTGTGCTTGTGTTTTAGTATGAAATAAACAGTTGTGTTGAAAATGAGATCCCTGTAGGGACAGAACATCATAGGGTATCATTACATGTATACTGCCAATCAACTTGTGCTTGATGTCAGACAGTACCCTGTGCATTAAGCATTTAGATATCTTATACTTTAGGTGTCCTGCAGGCTGTAATTCATCATTCTAATGCAATGGAGAATAAAGTATGTCTTATATCAAGCAATACCTCTCCAAGCTGCATATCAGGCATTAATTTAAATCACATTTGTAGTTATTTCTGCACCGGAAAAAAAACTTTTTTTTAAAATCAGGGTAAAAGTCATTAAAAGAAGTAAAGGAAAGGAAGCCCCTTTGGGTAAATTTCAATTTCAGTGTGAAAACAAAATCACTCCAGGCTTTTCTTTTCAAACAGTCATTCAGAGTTTGAGTTACTTTCTTGATAAGTGCAAAATGTATATTAATAATATAATTATCACATAATGAAATTATATATTTAAAAAAGGGGCACACCAAACTGGCATCAGACACTTGGGGCAAAAGGGGCACTTGCTCTGGCATACAGGGTATACCTCCAGAGACCTGGCACAAAACAATGTAGCTATCTTGGATGGCAAAAATATGTTGCAGTGAAAATAATTCAAAAACATTGTTTATTAAATTTTTATTATGAATGTTCCTTGTAGTGTAGCTTGCAACATAGTAGAATATATGGTTATATAATGAAAAAATATACAAAGGTGTTTATTTTGGATCCTGTTTGTTTTGTTTTTTTGGCCAGAGAGGTAGCAAAAAGACAATAGAAGCTCTAGTATTGCTGTACATTTTGAAGCAGCCATTGGTTTAATGCTTCCTTGGTGGCTTAAGTGCTATTAAACATGTTTTGTTCAATTATGTTTATGTTATCCAGCTTTCCAGTTATCCATCCTGCTTCCAGGGGATAATTACAGGCCAATAGTGGTGGGACAGTACGCAACCCTCATAAGACTCATAAGTCTATATCCATGACAATGGCTCAGAAGGTACAATCTATTGCAGTTTTTACACAAAAACAGAACTGTGTTACTTGAGTAATTTTTGCTAAACACATTGTGTTTATGTAGGCAGATTTGTAATGCCCTCAATATTTGCAGACACTGCTGGAAATTGCAACCTCCACTTCCTCCCTATCGTACAGCCAGAAGGAGATTGTGTCAGAGGAGCAGTGGACCTGTGGTGCTGTGTAATTGTGTTCCCATAATGCAGAGTGATATCATAACCATCATGCCATGTACAATATTACACTACAGATGGTGGTTTATTTGCTTGATATGGGCAACTCAGCTGAGTATGGTAAGAATGGAATATGTAGTGCTTGCAAGTAGCAGCTATTATACAGCATCTGCACATTGTTAAGGGGTTAAGGGAGATCATCCCTCTCATTATATCACTGACACACACACACACACACACACACACACACACACACACACACAAGATACAGTTTTAATAATACATCACTCGTAAGAACTTATTTTCGCTTCTTTGTTTAATCATGGGCTAAACAGGACCTTGAGTGACCTTGGGTCCTGCAGCTTTTCGGAGAGTCACCTCACAGACACCTCCCTCAAACAGATACGTCCCAGATTTACAAAGTGTCAGCGCGATGCATTATTAATGAGGAATAAATCACCCTCCCACCGTAAGATCATTAATAACGAGCCGGGTCGCCGGCGGTTACGGCGACACGCGTGTCCCTCTCTGCCAGCGAGTGCTGTACCTGTGGGGGGGGGGGGGGGGGGGGGGTCGTCCGGCCGACGGCTCCCGGCTCTCCACCTCAGAACAGTGACAGCTGGCTGTGTCCTCTGAGCACAGACAAATGGGTGTGTATCACGAATGCACTGTCAGATTACAGCGCTGCCAAAGTAATTTGCCTCGGCAATAGGTTACTGGTCTTTTCGTCACCACTCTCCAGTCCAGTCCAGTCCAGTCCAGATTTTCTGCACTCACTCATTTTTGTACAACATACCAGTCGTACATTCTTATAATGCAACACCTACCCATAGGATTATTAGCCACCTCAGTTCTAATTAGCACATGGATTTTTTTTTTAAATCAATGCCTTGGGAAATTGAAAATGGTTAATGTTTTTAAAAAAAATCTATTTTAAATGGATAGTGCTAAAGAACATGTACTCACTGACATTTATTTTGCGAATCTGCAAACATTAGTTCTGAAAAATCAAATGAAAAAAATTATCCATCTACAATTGAGACCATTTAAAAAGTAGCATGACTACAGCGCCCCCTGGTGGTTAGTTGGCAGAGTGCAGTCATTTCTCAGGTTTACAAGTGCAGCTACACCATATCCAACTTGATTAAACTTAATTACTTTAGCTAACCATTATTCATCTTTATTCATACCAATAGACTCACTTTTCAAATAAGTTATTACTTTCTTGTTCGGCAGAATACGGGCTGCTGTATAATCAAATGCAAGCCTTTTAAAACAAGTTTTTAAGAAACAGTTATAGATCAAGCACAGGCAGTGCATAGAATAACCTTAGCCTACACAGAGAACGCCCTATTGAAAGGCTGAGTTATGAAATATGCAATTAAAAATATACAGAACATGGGCATGGGTCCTATTATTACAGCAACTTCCAAAAATGTGATTTTATGATGTACTGCAAATAAAATAGCATTTTTTTCATATCATAACTGACATACGGACAATTGCATGTATGAAAGTAGTAACAAAGTAAAGATTTTATAATGTGATTATATATTACGAAACGATATGAAATATTGAAGATATAAATTTGAAAACGTCATTACATTTTGGATTGGCCAGGCATAAAGCAACCATGTGCGAGACCCTTAATCGATAATTGCTCTACTGTCCTTGTCCGATGGTAGTTCACCTCATACTATATTCCCAGGGTGTAAAGTTTAAACAAGCCAACCAACAGAGATTTACATTGATATCTAAGTGTGTGTAACAACTGTGACGTCAGAACAATAAATAAATAATCAGATAAAAGATCATTAGCACTGATCGGCGTGGCCTTTTTCCTTTCCGTGCTCATTGTCCACGACTCCGCTTCTCCTTCTAGCATAAATAAACACTTAACTGCGAGAATCTATTTTGATGAGTCAGAATTATTTTTTTTTATAAATGTGAGAAGTCCACAGCAAGTCTTAATAGGAGACTAATAACACTAAAAGCTACTTTCCAACAATGTGTGAAAATGGAGAAAAGAGCAAGCCTTTTACGCGGCATTAACACTGCATAGCCTAAGGAATATCAGTCTCGCCTTTATGTCAGCCTTCGAGTTTTAATGAAATAAATTCATGAACTGTAGCCGCGTGGAAGATCTCGAAGCACAATACAGATTGAGGGGGTTAAGGTGAAATAAGGCTTTAAGAAGACGTAGCCTAGCCTGTGGTGTCATTAACAATTCCGATCCGTCTTCATATTTACATTACATTAATATTTAACTTTTGACACATGGTCAAATCCCATCATGATTAATTTATTTGGTTATGAGCGTGTCATTGGCGCCCAGCCTCAGACTTTGTGTAGCTCTGGGTAATTATTAGCTGGGAAACGCCGGCTAATGGGGGAAATGCACGGCGTGTGCGGCGACCGCGAGGGTGGATGTGGGGAAAAACCGAGAAATAGGAACACCTGTTTGGAAAGGCTTGGGGGGTACGCAGTGTCCTCATTCCAGTGAACGAATTGCTGTTTTCATTTTCTTTCGTTCCTCTGTGGGGCTTTTAAAGTTTACGTTCTGTTTTAATGAATGGCGGTATGTGCCACAGCGAGGTGTCTTTACTGCTGAGCGCGCGCGAGTGAGACTTCAGCCAGGGCTACCGCGGAAAAGCGAGCGTAATGGGGTAAAGTCTGCAGCGGATATCAAACCGCAGCGCCTCTAGCTGGCCTTGCAAGTATGCTACTAGCCTACTTAGCTAAAGAACAAGGTCCCTATAGCCAAGGGAGCTAATCATAATCTTCCTGCTGCTCCAGGGGAGATGGCACAGTCTGTGGCAAAAGTGCACGCGCTAATGTATCCATTCTCCTCCTTTTAAATTCCCATAACAGCCTCTGCCAAATTATGGGCATCAATTGTTTTTAAAAAAAAAATCTGGGTCACGACACTATTTGGCGCTGCTTATACCAGCATCCCAGAACGCACTGAAAAAAAGAGAACAGATCAACAAGAAATGGCAGCAGCAGTCAAGAAAGAACTGGGCATGCGGAAGCAAAGGAGGTGGAAGATGGGATGTAGGAATGCCTCTAGGCCGGGCTTGGTATTCCAGGTTTTCTAATAATTAACTGGCAGCCAGGCAAGCATGTCCCAATTTGAAACAAGCCATTGCACATGCCTTCAAAGATGACCTCGGAAAGAGGCTTTGGAAAAAAAAAAAAAAACTTTGGGAATGTCGGTATTTTACGGTCTGTCAATGCTAGAGTGCGAGTTGTGTGCGGAGATCGATACGGAGGAACAAGAGGAAGTACAAAGGGAGTGGTGTAATGAGAAAGTGGAGGAGGTTTCGCCAACTCAACACTGGTCAATACTGGCTAAAACATAATAGCTCCAGACAGGAGTATTTCCACAGGAACAATCAAATACAATCTTCCCTTTTCAGACGGGGGTCGAGAGTAGTAAGCTGGGAGAGTGTGGTGTCGGTATGGGCTGGAAGGATCCAGCCTGTGTTTTACAGCAGTGGGGGGGGGGGGTTCTGAACACTTTCTATTTCACGCTCTCTCGCGACCCGAACCAATCGCATGGCAAGTTTTTTTTTTAAACGCAACGAAAAATAAAGTTGCTTTATTCAGTGATTAAAGAAATTATGTATCAGCTAGAAGGACAAAGTGATATTGGTTAAATATTATGAGAGAACCCCCCCCCCCCCCCCCCCCACCACCACCTGGCACCTGGTCCATGATTTCCATGACACCCCCACCCCCCCCACCCCCCCCATCACAGTGGCCCCCCACCCCACGCACCCGCAATAAATCTCACACCAGCCAGCTCAGTAAAGTTTGGCAATTCCTTGCTACTGCCTCCATTTTGAAGCGAGTCTCTTGCTGTGTGTTGAGTAAGGGGAAAACATGGGTGGAGAATTAGGTGTACAGTTGTGTGCATCGTCAGCGTGTATTCTGATCTGTCGGGGTCCAGGCCAGGGAGACAACCTGACGGTTATCTTAAGTGTTATCTGTTGATGAAAATTTTTTTTTTACTGTGTGGTTTGGCAGGTCAAACAATACTTTCGGTTTGGGACAATCCACATCACACTGCGTGGTCTGGCAGGTCAAACCACACCGGTCGATACAATCGATACTGTAAGAGCAACTTACACTATAGAGGAACCATAAGTGCATAAGACCTGTATTAGAAATAGTGCCAAACTGGCCACGAGTGCCACTTAACTGTGCTGACCAGGTCATGCACTCTGATAAAGACCGCAATGAACCATCTGCAAGATCCTAACATTAAATCGCATGGATGACATATAACTATGACGTGGATCAGGGATGGGCAATGAGGGCCAAATCTGTTTCTGGATTTCAGACCAACTCCTGCTCTTAATTATTTAATTAGCCCAATCAGTTACGTGATTTGATATTTTTGCTACATTCTGTGATATGAACAGCAGCTGATGATGTTCTTGTGCCCTGTATGCCCAGCTTGTCCACCGGGCGCCAAACTCTCCCCTCCCTGTGATAACCTGGACATCGCTCCTCCAGGCCTCAGTTCTTCTCCCTGCTGGCCCCTCAATGGTGGAACGACCTGTCAATCTCAATCAGGAGAGCAGAGTCCCTCCCTACCTTACACTGTAACTTGAAGACGCACCTATTCAGGAAATGCCTCTCCTCCCTTTCTCCACCCTGATTCCCATTGCCCCTGTCCACACCTATCTTCTATCTATCCTAAAAAAAGCTCTACCTTCCTTTCCATATATTAATTCTTGTGACAAAGGATGACCTATCACGGGTGTGTTATGGCCTGTCCATTACACTCTCATTAATTGCTACTTGGAATGTTGGTGATTTATGAACTTAGGCCTTTTTTCTTTGTGCACTAATTGTAAGTCGCTCTGGATAAGAGCATCAGCTAAATGCCTGAAATGTAAATGTAATGCCTGTATTGTAGCGTTTATTGTGGTCTGATCTATGAGTTAACTGATGCTGTTGTATATGACTCATTAGCCGATTGAGCCGGGGTAACCAGTGTCAGCAAAAACCTGCATACACACCGGCCCTCTAGGACTGGAGTTAAACCTGCATACACAGCGCCCCCTCCAGGACTGGAGTTAAACCTGCATACACACCGGCCCTCCAGGACTGGAGTTAAACCTGCATACACACCGGCCCTCCAGGACTGGAGTTAAACCTGCATACACACTGGCCCTCCAGGACTGGAGTTAAACCTGCATACACACCGGCCCTCCAGGACTGGAGTTAAAACCTGCATACACAGCGCCCCCTCCAGGGACTGGAGTCGCCCATCCCTAACTTGGATGATTCCTGTCAACACATCATCAGAAATGGTCCTCACTATAGCATAGAACATTGTTCTAGAAACCAATGCCTGCCTTCTTGCCTAGAAACACAACACAGGAGTCAGCGGTCTACTTATTAGATGCTTTATTATATTATTAAATGTTTTGGCATTTGCTGTCAGCGTTTCTTCATTGGTTTAAGTTTACATGAACCTTAAAATACAGTTTTAAATCAATCTTATCACAATTAAAAATGATGAAACACTGATCAAGGCGAATGCAGAAACGTCTTACTTACTTAAAATAATACAATTAGCCAATTGTAAACCTTTTTGATTGGCTCACACACCAGTCTGTAGATTTAGTCTATTTAATCTTTTCAGGAAGTGCTTGATAACAAATATCACAAAACCCCCAAAAAAGGTTTGTTCTTGTTGGCCTGTCTGTCATATGCATTTCGAATGTGGTTAGACATGCAAATCATGTAAACTTGGCTATGCTAACATGTAACATGTTTATACGCCTGTCTTTGTCACAAGACATTTCTGTTTGCCAGTACCCTACTTTTCTGTTCATTTTTAAAGTATCAAAAATTCACACGAGCAACTGAGCAGGTCAGTAATGATCCCGCCCACATCATCAGCAGATACGCTGGCAAGGCCTTTTTAATAGAGAGAGACTTGCTCTGATGCACTGCCAGCCGACAGCAATCAGATAAGTGTGAACTCAGAGCCGCAGTGAATCCGTGTCCTGGCCCCAAGAAACTCTTAATCAGTTCCAGATCTTTATCTCCTCACTGACTGGCATGTATGGCGTGACCTTTGACCCCCCGCTGCCTCTGCAGCACTTTCTGGGGGCAGTTATCAAGCGCTTTCTCTGATATTGTGCAAGCTCGCGTAGATGAGAAGTTGCGTGTGGTGGATTCTGAAGGTTTACTGCAGGATGAAGTATAGAGGTGAATCTATCAGCTGTGCGTGCAGGTGTAGAAGGAGAAACACTTGTCTCATATCTAATTGTGTCAGAAGGTATTGGTGTTGAGGCCTTGCAGTGATGTCAGGGTACAGGAGGACAATATGTACAGGGACCTAAAGCCCAATTCATAGTTGCCAAAAAAGGTATGCATACGGACGTCCGCAGGCTCTGCGGGGACCTAAACTACATCGTAACAGACCCAAAAAGGACTGGCAGCACCAGTCGTTTTTTTGTGTCCGTGCAGACCTGTCTGCACGGACCTGTCCTTTCACCTACGAGTGTACCTTCTGCATACCGTAATCTTATTCCATGAAAGTCGCCATTGTTGTTTTCAATTTGCATGCAGGAATTATGGGAAATGTAGTCTACAAAGAGGGGTCAGTAATGATCCCGCCCACATCATCAGCAGATACGCTGGCAAGGCCTTTTTAATAGAGAGAGACTTGCTCTGATGCACTGCCAGCCGACAGCAATCAGATAAGTGTGAACTCAGAGCCGCAGTGAATCCGTGTCCTGTCCCTGGCCCCAAGAAACTCTTAATCAGTTCCAGATCTTTATCTCCTCACTGACTGGCATGTATGGCGTGACCTTTGACCCCCCGCTGCCTCTGCAGCACTTTCCGGGGGCAGTTATCAAGCGCTTTCTCTGATATTGTGCAAGCTCGCGTAGATGAGAAGTTGCGTGTGGTGGATTCTGAAGGTTTACTGCAGGATGAAGTATAGAGGTGAATCTATCAGCTGTGCAGGTGTAGAAGGAGATACACTTGTCTCATATCTAATTGTGTCAGAAGGTATTGGTGTTGAGGCCTTGCATAGGAAGTGATGTCAGGGTACAGGAGGACAATATGTACAGGGACCTAAAGCCCAATTCATAGTTGCCAAAAAAGGTATACATACGGACGTCCGCTGGCTCTGCGGGGACCTAAACTACATCGTAACAGACCCAAAAAGGACTGGCAGCACCAGTCGTTTTTTTGTGTCCGCGCAGACCTGTCTGCACGGACCTGATCTTTCACCTACGAGTGTACCTTCTGCATACCGTAATCTTATTCCATGAAAGATGCCATAGTTGTTTTCAATTTGCGTGCAGGAATTATGGGAAATGTAGTCTACAAAGAGGGGTTGGTACACTCGACCATGGAAGGCAAAAGTCCTCGTACGATCCGGCAGACTGTCCATCCGCGTACATGTCTGCTGCCTGTTTTAAACAGTCTTGAACTGCCCTTAGAAGGGCTGCGGTATCTCCTCGTTTTGGCCCACCATACATAAAACGGTGAAAAGTTCTTATCTACAGTCCTGTGGGGACCTTTGGAAATGCAGATAGAGAACTGATTAAAAAGTGGTTCATAAGCTACGTTCACCCGTGTTTCCTACATAAAATCTATAGAGCGTTTGTGACTCAGGAGTCAGGTTAAAAATGACACTCCGGTAAATGTTGTCACCAATATTGTATACTCAATAATAATATATAATATAATATTCACTAAATGCCAATGTTACAGTTGTGGTGAGATTTCCCAGGGCAGTGTAGCCTACATTGTAGCTGAACTTGTCTGCATATTCGGCGGCTAAGTGTCTTCAGAGAAGCTATCATGCATTATTATTATTATTATTATCATGCTTTTTTTCTTTTCTGCTGTCTGTCACCTGCCCTATCATCGCTGACATTTTGGATCTAAGTGCACAATAGGGTCAATATTTCCCAGTGATCAATGGGACAGTTACGGAGGACAGACAGTCGGCTACCTACAGCTAAACAGCACGGGCAGCCTCCAGTGATTCCCTCCTAAGAGTGAAGGAAAAAGGGCCTGCAAGCCTCGTTGTGTTCAGACATGCGTACATGCATGAATAATACATAGTCCAATTAAGTGACAAAGTGCAGAGGTATTGATTGAGGAGCCTCCTGTAAGAGTGCCGTCTAACAGGAGGCTGTTGTGTTTCTTTGAATGCGTTTTGTGCCGCACAAATTCCAAATCTGTGAGCAATTGAAAAACGCCAGTCTCCGAGGCTTTAATGAAGAGAAAAAATAAATCCATTTTTTTATAGGCAGGATTATATCAGATAGTTTTCCTGAGAGGTATTTGGCATTTCCTTTGAATAAATAAATAATTGATCCTGCCGTCTTTCTAACGCTTGGCACAGATAAGTAGAGTCTGAAAGTGGAGCTTTCTCAAAGTGCTCAGGGGCCATAAATAATCTTATCATGTGTACTCTGTACACCACAAGTTCTCTAATGGTGTCCACTTCGGTATAAAAAGGGTTGGGGAGCGCCATACCCTCCCCTTCGCCTCCCCAGCGTCCGTGTTTCTCTGCCGGAGTCCGACTGACCCTCACGCCGCCGCCATGCCTGCTGACTACAACGGGACATGGGAGATGGAGAGCAATGCGAATTTTGAGGAGTACATGAAGGCTCTGGGTGAGTCGGCTTGGCTTCCCGCGTTCCCGCGTCCGGACGCGCAAAATCGGTTAAATAAATAAACAAAGAGAGGGGTGAGAGAGTGCAAAAATGGAGAGCGGAGAGTGTCGGAGCGACTTCATTTACTTATTGAGAGTCTGTCAGTGAAGCTTAACCTTCAGCGAGTGTACACAACCTGCCAGTTACCAGGAAGAATAAATATTGATTTACCGTTCTTGCCATTTTCGTCTCTCCAAGGAAAATTAGGTCTGCCTTTGCATATCATACCAATGCAAAAAGCCTAGATGATATTCTGCTCCAAGCAGCATTGATTATAATCCAGATTCTTTCATTATTCAGCTGTTTATATCATTCATAGAGTCCATTTTCCATTGAAATTCGGGACTTTCATTCAGCGCATGAGGTGCGGCTAAATTAGATCAAGCTGGAAATGGGGAGGAATACAATTCAAATTGGGTAAATAAGTGGTCACGGCAATATAGCATTTAAATTGGGTAAATAAGTGGTCATGGCAATATAGCATTTAAATAGAATTTTCACTTTCTGCAAAATGCACTGTGAATGTGAACATGTTTCCTTTTTCAGGCATGCTAAAATGTTGCATGCTACAATATATTTTTTCCTTCTAGGAAATTTCTTACCCTGAAAGAGTAAATGTCATTGTCCTTATAGTACTGACTAATTGTTGAAAAAAAAATTAGTTAGAGTCATAAAACATATACATTCTATTCTGCAACTAATCAATTTTCCTCCCCACAGACATTGATTTTGCCACCCGCAAAATTGCCCTCCACCTGACTCAGACGAAGGTGTTTGTTCAGACCGGGGACAAGTTTGAGACAAAGACACTGAGTACATTCAGGAACTATGATTTGAACTACACAGTGGGGGAGGAGTTTGAGGAGCACACCAAGGGTTTGGACAACAGGCGGGTGAAGGTAGGCCAAAACACTCAACACACACACTGCAAAAAAATATCCGTCTTAACAAGTGCTAAAGTCCTGTGTAATGAGACTTAAAATACATTTTTCTAATTCTCTCAAGTAGAAAATATTAACTTGTTTTAAGTTACTTTTTGCTTGACAGGTGAAATGTTCTTACCCCATTGGCAAATCTTGAAATGAGTAAAACTTACTCACCCCATACGCAATCTTTTTTGTCTTATTTAGCAAAAAAGTAATAGAAATAAGATGAAATAAGTCTAAATATAAGACTAAAATTCCTGTTAAGATTGACTTATTTTTTTGGGTTTTGCAGTGCTTTGGAATCTTAACCCTTCGCATCTTGGTGTCCTTTCCCTTTCCGTCCTCTAGCACTTCTCCGCTAAATTATTGTCTTATTTTTCTCTTAACTTAATTGCCCTTCTTGTTTTTTCTCAATTCTCCCTTTTCTTTCTCCTCACTTCTCACCTGTCTCCCCACTCTTGGTACAGTCCTACAAGTGAGTGCCAAATCAGGAATTTTGGGAATGTTTGCTTTTAGACCCTGGTGGTGTGGGACGGTGAAGCGCTGGTGTGCACTCAGACGGGTGAGAAACCCAATCGAGGATGGAAGCACTGGATTGAGGGAGACAAGCTTCACATGGTAAGAAACTGCATTATTTCAATAAATCATAATTTTTAAAAATGTTTTCCCCCCTTGTTCTCCCAACATTACATTACATTACAGTCATTTAGCAGACGCTTTTATCCAAAGCGACATACAATAAGTGCATACAGAAATGTCATCGAAATCACTACAGAACAGACAAGATAAAGCACATCCTTCCTATAATGTAGCAGCTATCCCTAGTAATGAATGTTGAATGTAGTTCACAGTAAGCTGTGGATAAATCAACTATAGTACACTTCTATTCTAAATACTATTATAAACTATAAAAAACAGATAGGAAAACACAGGGAACTAGTGCCATGAGGTCCTAGATTAGAATATCAATGAAGGTGGAGTCTGAAGAGGTGTGTCTTCAGGCCACGACGGAACACAGGCAGGGTTAGAGTAGAACGTAGGGGAATGGGAAGTTCATTCCACCACTGAGGAGCCAGGGTGGAAAAGCTCTGCAGTCGGGACGAGCGAGAGCCGTTGACACGGAGGGGGGGTAGTGCGAGTCGACCTGCTGTAGAAGAGCGAAATGGTTGAGCAGGAACATAGTTCTGGATTAAGTCCTGCAGGTAGGCGGGGCCTGTCCTATTGGCTGCAGTGTAGGCCAGGGTCAGAACTTTGAACCTGATCCTGGCTGCAACTGGCAGCCAGTGGAGTGACCTCAGAAGGGGGGTTACATGGGTTACATGTCGCCAGCGTGCAATGAGGCGCTTTTCCTCAATTCTCCCCCTCCCTTGGTGAAGCGAGTGACAGTTGTACATTTCCCTGCAGAGCTGTTAGCCACAGCCAGCACTGACCTGGTCCAGATTCCAAAACAGATTGTGGGGGGCATCCATGCCCTAGAACAGTGCCTTAACAGGATAAGTCACCCAGCAGACCAGATCTGCGTCCAAATCAGAGCCCTATCTGCTGCATCCTGTGTCCTGTGTACTAGCATACTGTATACTGTTTACTGTATACTCTTTAGTACGCAACATGCAGTATGCACAAAATATCCTCCATACTATTATCAGCAAAAACCCAAAAATAAGTACAACATCCAGCGATTTTAAGTACACTATATTTAGAGAACATTTTTCCTACATAACAACTTTCTCATCCAGTCTAGGTATCCTCATTTCATGTTTCCTATCTTCTACTGGAGAGTAGTACAGATAAATTGTTTGGCTATAGAGGGAAAAGGGAATGATTATTCCTCACTAATAATCTGGGGGTAATTTCATAAAGCAGGAATACTGAGTTAGCTGGATAACTGCACTGAGTAAAACCCGGAACCCACACTAATCCGGAACATGGACTGAAGTAAGAAGTGCTGTTCTGGGTTTTATTCAGTGCAGTCACCAGCTAACTCAGGAATCCTGCTTTGTGAAATATCCCCCTGGTACAATTGCCTTTGTCGCCTTTCCAAACTAATTACATCATCTATCTGGATTTTCAGGAGCTGACTTGTGGAGAGAAAGTTTGCCGCCAGGTGTTCAAGAAAAAGTAATGAAGAGACTTTACCTGAAAATGTGCCATTAGCTGGCTATGACCCGGACTCCACAGCTATGGGATGCAATTAGCCTACTCCCATGAGGAATAGGGTGGGTATCATCCATGGTTCCTTGGGTTAGCCTGGGAGCCAGACCCATGTTACTTTAGCTTTGCATAGCATATGGTAATGTGATCTCTTTGATCTCATTGAAACCCATTGTAAATGGGAATATTTGCCCAAAGAATGGTGAATGGTGACACTTATTGGTTAACGCAATCAAAACATTTTCATTAGTTTTTTTCCTAGGGGTGCAACCGTGCAAGACCTCTAACCACTCTATATGACGTGGCCATGTCGCAAGACAAAAATCAAATACAAGCGAAAAGACCAACCCCTTCAATTCACCAAGAAGTCCAAAGGACTATTTCCAGACAACTTAGTCATTGCTAGCCTGCTCGTGTTACCGCTAATGTTCTAGCTGCAAAGCGTTCTTTTTGTTACCGCTGCATTGGGTCGTTCCAATGGAAAACCAGATGCCCATAGATCACTGCCTGTTTTTCAGTAGTGAGGAATGCAGCTCTCTTCAGATCAGCGCTAACTGCCGTGTAGCATTGTGTGGCTAGTAGGGTGTAAAACAGTGGTCCCAACCCTGTTCCTGGACGTCTACCATCTTGTAGGTTTTCATTCCAACCCTAATTTGGCACACCTGATTCTACTAATTAGCAACTCAACAAGATCCCAAACTGTTGAATGAGGTGTTTCCGTTTTTTAGGGTTGGAGTGAAAACCTACAGGATGGTAGATCTCCAGGAACAGGGTTGGGGATCACTGCTCTAGCTGTTCAATGAGGTGTGCGTTTTTAAGGGTTGGAGTGAAAACCTACACGGTAGATCTCCAGGAACAGGGTTGGGGACCACTGATGTAAAATAATCACTGGCTCACAGGCAAGTGCATGAGAGGGGTACACCTCAGCGGAACTGTTTATTGTAGAGGTGTGGATAGCATTGCAGTGACTGGAAATGTATAATTGGCTATTTCAAACTAGCGTGTTATTTCATTAAAACAAAATGGACAGCAACTGACAAAGAGTACAAACTATTTTTAACCCTGTGTCCTTTTCCTGTTATTGTGTACATATTTCTCTGTAGTAAACCAATCTGATTTTAATAAATATGGGGTAAGGTTATGGTTATTGGACTGTTGCGAAACTGATGGTTGATGGTTCCAATGGCACCAGATATCTCAATTTCCAGGAGGTTTCTGTGAAGATTTGTATCAGGTATGGTTATGGCTACGTCTCTGAGCACTGGACGAACGATCTCATCTATTATTTGTACTTTGGGAAAAAAACAAATTGAACAGAAACAATTAAAACAATTTTAAATTGTAAAATGCAAAAAGAATGTCATGAACTGGATCAATTTCTAAAAGCGCCTGAAGTGGTGATGCCGGGATACTAACTAGACAATACTAGGCCTCTCAGTCATGCCATAAATTGAACGAGCAGTCTTAGCACCATTGGTAAATTAACTTAGTGCACAGCGCACTGTTGACAGAACTCAATGTTTTTCAAATCTTGCTTTAGAAAACATCTGTTAAGTATTGCAGTTAATGTTTCAGGACGTTAATTTTGGAAGTGATTACATGTAAACCCCTATTTTCCGAATTTAATTTTTAGTGTTTTATTTGTACGGTTTGTGCTGTGAAGTGGCAAGTGAAGAGTTTGCAAATGCAAAGCAAATACATTTTCTTATTGCAAATGCAAAGCAAATACATTTTCTTATTGCAAATGCAAAGCAAATACATTTTCTTATTGCAAATGCAAAGCAAATACATTTTCTTATTGCAAATGCAAAGCAAATACATTTTCTTATTGCAAATGCAAAGCAAATACATTTTCTTATTGCAAATGCAAAGCAAATACATTTTTTTATTGCAATCTAACAAGCTGCTGAGAATTAAAGCTCAACAGTCCATCATTTTATTTTTTATGCCAAAACAAGATTTCACAACGGAAATATACTTTTGCCAAGAAAAACATCCGTCCCATTTCAAATATATATATTACATCTGATAATAAGTTTGAACTTCAGCAGCGTACAAATGTACAGAAAACTATTTGCCAGTCGTGTAAACATTTAAATATATAATAAATGTAAAGATACAACAATCATTGTTTTAAAATTAGCTTTTTAATTAAAACAAAACATGAAGGAAAATTATGTACATAATATTTATCTTTGATGCTTGAACATCAGACACTGTACTTATCTGATTCTATTTCAGAAAATGCTTTAAATCAGGCAGTTATTTTATAGTATATACGTATGAACATGTCAGCATTATCCTTTTATGACAGCTAAGCCATGCAAAACATTGTTTCACATTTCATAAGCTTTCTTCACCTTGGTTTTGTCTTTCACAGTACTTGAATATATCACTGTCAAGTACAACTGAGAGTATAAGCAATGTTTCAATTGCAGAGATCTCCAAGTTCATAAATGTGAAGAAGACGGAAGGTTTTCACTGTAAAATCCCATTTTAAAAGTACCACAGTATCTCAGATATCCCTTTAACATGAAAATAATTTCAAATGTAGATTTGCACATGATTCAAATAACACCTGACAATGTTTCCAGCTTTATGGTGTGTGATCATATATGTACACATGCACCCATCACATTTTGTAAATAATTTGTATGGAAGGAATGCATGAATGAATTTACATTTTATAATGGAATGAATTTACACTTTATAACGGAATTAATTTACACTTTATAACGGAATTAATTTACACTTTATAATGGGAAAAGCCTCCACAATGTTACTGGCATTTATTGTGGAAAATGTCAGCGTTACCTTTGTTGATTCTTAGAACTAAAAATGTATTATAAAAAAAAGGTATAGGCAAATATGCATGCTTATTTTTTTTATTTCACAAACTTGATTTAACTTCCAGCTGAAATCGATAGGTTGTGATCCTGAAGCATCATTAACCTGAAAAAAACCAAAGATATTCTAAACTTTTTTCTGCTGCTCAACTACTGTAACATAAAACTGCAACAGTAATATATCATGGCTATTGATTTCATGACTAGCACTAAAGATCAAAGAAATGGGTATGGCAGGTAATCTCTTACCTCTGTCTGTGCTTTTGCAGGTTAACCAATTAATGACCACACTGGTCAAATAATAACAAAGCAGTGTGTCAGCAATAACGCAATTAATTTGACTATGGCTGGTTTTACTTCTAACATCAATATAATGTTGTAAATTCAAAATCATGATTTTAGCATGTTCTCTGCAACTTCTGTCATTAATTCATATGAGAGTAACTTAAAAAAAGAAATCACATGTGCATCAAGTCTTTATGAACAAATAATTAATACTTATGGAATAGGGCAGGGGTAGGGAACCCTGGTCCTGGAGAGCCGCAGGGTCTGCTGGTTTTTGTTGTTACTCCCCACTTAATTGATCAATTAAAGCAGTTGATTACACAGTTAACTCACCTCACCTGGTTTCTTTGGTGTAAGTAGTTGCTGTATTTAAGGTGAAAACAAAAACCAGCAGACCCTGTGGCTCTCCAGGACCAGGGTTCCCTACCCCTGAAATAGGGTATGAAATGAACCTTTTCACCCACTGGCCAGAGCGGCTTGTGGATTCTAAAAATCACCCGCCACTTTCAACATTTTACCAGCCACATTACCTTTTACAATTATAGCACAACCTGGTTGGTTACCTGCCAAAGTGGCTGCTAGAGTAAAAATTTTACCAGCCCCAAATTTTACCAGCATTTGGCTGGTGGCGGGTCTTAATTTCCCGCCCTGGATGGAAGACATGCAGTGCCTCCCCACGCTTGTTCTCTGCTGTCATTTTATTTGGATGCACGCATTTTCAATGCGCAAGGATGCTTGTCAGGATAAAAAGGGTATACTTTATTTGTAGTTATAATTTAAAGTAGAGCTTTTTCGGCCATGCACCTGTGATTCCCAGTTTTTCTAGCATGACAAAATATTTTTCACGGCACATTGAAACCCACGAAACACAATCTGTTTATGCAACAGAACAATCGGTTATCTAATTGGTTATACGTATGCCATCCATATTACACTGTCTGACAACCTGTATGTTAGGTTATTGACATGTCAGGAATTACACTAGGATTTAAAAGGAAAAAAGATACGGTAGCCTAGGCTTTTAGTGGTAGACTACACGTGGGTCTACGTTACATGACACACACACCCCCGCACGGAGATCTCGCCGAGTTACGCAACCAGTGCCCTGATCTCGCGCGAGAGAGAGTTCCTGGTAGATCCACGTAGCCAACTACGTCTACCTCTGCTGATTGTTGTCTGTGGAGTGGGTTATATTAAAGAGAGGCCACTCAGCATCGTGAAAACATGGTAAGGCTATCTAAGCGCACATAGCTACTTGCAAGCCTTATATATATATATATTTTTTAAAATTGGTCAATACGAGTGTAGTGCCTTTATGTGGGCGAGGTCTGAGCTAATCTCAGTAAATCAAAGTACAGTCCATTGACGGCCGACAATAGAGAATATAAACTGATTTCCATATTAACTTTTATACAAATGCCTAGCTAATTTATAGCCTGTGAGTAGTGCAATTTATTTGACATGTCTCTGGTCTATTGGGAGCATGCATGTGCCATTGTTTGCTTGCTAGCTCACTACGCGTGGTAGCTACTTTTCACTTGCAGAACTAGTTCAAGCGGCTAAGAGGATCTTCAATTCATAGCATCTTGAATATAATAGCTCGCTAATTGCAACTGTAACAGTGCAGTTAGCTGTGTGGTAATAAGTAGCCTATTTATTTAAACGTTCATTCATTTTGTTTTACACTATAGGTATTCGTAAAATACGATTAATAGGTCAGTAAGAACTTTTTGTACAGTATGGCAGAGGCTTGGCACTTATGTAACTTGAAACCTAATTTGACGTAACGATGGCCTGACATTGTTCAGACTTATTTTAATGGGACACCCAAATCACAAACATTTCATTAAATGACCCAAATCATTATGTAACGCGACCATAACGAATATTTACTTTGTATGCAAATATGCATATTGCATGTTAAGACAGGAAGCTGTTAAAACACACACACAATACACAAGGTGTGTTTTGTTACGTAGTGAAGTGTCATTATTTTTCTATTATTTTCTTACCGTTTGGCACCTGTGTGTATATCACCTTGTCCTTTATAATGACTGGATTTCTCCAAAAGTCATACATGCGTCCAGATATTTAGCGGTCACTCATAAACAAACAGCAACGTAAAGCACTGCTTGATGTTCACGGCGTCACCCGCAGCCTCTCCGATTGGACATCAAACGACGGCTGACGGCTCGCTCAGACCGTGTAAAGAGCGTGGATCTGCATCCCACCGAGCCGTGGATGGTGGCCAGCCTCTATAATGGCAGCGTTTGCGTCTGGAACCACGAGACGCAGGTGGGAGCACACCTACAGTCTATGGAACACACACGGCGCTAGTGTCTGAATTTTGCACATGTATGCTTGTCACTGAGCCTTCTAAATTATGATTGACATTCTTTGGTTCTTCCAGACACTTGTTAAGACGTTTGAAGTGTGTGACCTTCCTGTGAGAACCTCTAAGTTTGTGGCCAGGAAGAATTGGGTCATCACTGGTTCTGTAAGTCTGACTCATGTCTTTGTGATAAAAAATTCAGTGTTTTTTTTCAGTCTTTTCTCATTCTGTCTGTGTCCTTTCACAGATTTCACAGTTAGCAGGGCTTGTGCTAAGTTTAGTATTCATTTTGCTACTTTATATCTTAGTGCAATACATTGCAATTGTAATTTAACGTGATTTGTTTGAAGAGCATTATGGCTAATGTTGACTGATTGATTTCTCGATGACATCACATCACGTGAAATTTGCTTGTTCAGTAGAGAGATGAGTATGCAGTTTGCAAGTAGGTTTGTTTGGCTTATTTATTTATTTACGTATTTATTTTTTCCTTTTGTGCGGAATAGGACGACATGCAGATTCGCGTGTTCAACTACAACACCCTGGAGCGCGTGCACATGTATGAGGCACACTCGGACTACATCCGTTGCATCGCCGTGCACCCGACACAGCCTTACATCCTCACCAGCAGCGGTATGACACGCTGCTACTTACTGTGCAATGGCTAACACAGAGAAAATGCTATTGATTGAGTAGCTTCTATTTTTTATTTTGACTTTTGCATTTTCGGTCCACATCTGTCTATGTATCTGCTGATTTTTGTGTTGTATATCATCTTGAAATTGTCAGTAGTTATTTGGCCTTGAATGATTGGAGTGTTTGCATACTCTGTCTGTCTGTCTGTCTGTCTCTTTTCTTCCCTCCCTCCAAGTTTTCTAAACCCCTAATCTTGCCGGATTTGTTCATACTATTCATAGTAATAAACATGTTAAACATAATCAGTATATTTCCTTCCAGAACCACGGAATAAGCTGGCACCAGACAGTGTTGGTCCTGTGCTGTGTTCACACTTGTGTGTGTGTGTGTGTGTGTGTGTGTGTCTGCACAGATGACATGCTGATCAAACTCTGGGACTGGGAGAAGAAGTGGTCCTGCAGCCAAGTCTTTGAGGGCCACACACACTACGTCATGCAGATCGTCATCAACCCAAAGGACAACAACCAGTTTGCCAGCGCCTCCCTCGACAGGACCATCAAGGTAACCCAGCTCATTCCAGCACAACTCGAGAGGTCTTTTAGCTTGGGAGACATTCCCCTTCTCTAAAGCAAAAAAAGTGATGATATTCCAATTAAATGTGTTTTCAATAGGAAGGCCTTATTACATTCTGCTTAGTAAAATTAGCAATGAAGGTCGTGCAGCTCACTGAGTTTCAATCCCTGCCGAGGGCCTTTCTGTGTGGAGTTTGCACGTTCTCCCTCTGTCTGTGTGGGTTTCCTCTGGGTACTCCGGTTTCCTCCCACAGTCATGCCAATTAGGCTAATTGGACACTCTAAATTGCTCATAGGTATGAGTGTGTGAGTGAATGGTGCGTGTGCCCTGCGTTGGATTGGCGAGGGTGTTTTCCTGCCTCTCGCGCAATGCATGCTGGGATAGGCTCCAGCCCCCCCGCAACCCTGACCAGGAATAAGCGGGTTAGATAATGGATGGATGGATGTTACTGAGCTTCATTAAACTGTTGGGTTAGGTGAGTTATGAGTGGCTTTGTCTTTGTAAATGCGGTGGAAAACACTTTTGCGTGTATATGTGTGCAATGGGTCAGTCTGCGGTAACTCCCCACACCTGTATCAGGTGTGGCAGCTGGGTTCTTCGTCCCCAAACTTCACGCTGGAGGGCCATGAGAAGGGGGTGAACTGCATCGACTACTACAGCGGGGGGGACAAGCCCTACCTCATCTCCGGGGCTGACGATCGGATGGTCAAGATCTGGGATTACCAGGTACACACGTCCGTTGTGAGGGCAGGTGATGTATGATATATGTCTGTATGGATAATATGACATTTTCAGATGCTGGCATATACCTGATGAAGTGACCGTACAATTTTTGATAGCATAAGGGATTATATGAGATGATCTGAAGCACACTGTATCCCCTTATCATCTTTTTCTTAAGGTGTAGAAGAGTCTAGTCTGCAGGTGTATTTGAATCCAAAACAAAGACTACTTGAACCCAGGTCTGGTAAATTGTGTAAATTGAGTTTTTGTCCATCCACCCCAGAATAAAACGTGTGTGCAGACTCTGGAGGGCCACGCCCAGAATGTGTCGTGTGTCAGCTTCCACCCAGAGCTACCCATCATCCTCACTGGATCAGAGGACGGTCTGTACCTTCCAGAACCTTCTTCTTGCCTAAAATGAATGTCTAAAGCCTAATTTATACTTCGTCGCACAACCCTTTCGACAAGTGTCAAATGATGAAAATGACGTATTTCCAACTGAAAAAACTGTCGCTCTACACTTTTTCTCAGTGACGCGCACCTGTAGAATGTTATGTCGCAGACAACGTCATACTTTGTCGCGCAGTCTGATTGGACAGCCAGATGGAACGCCTAAATTCATTGTCATGGATACGTTTTAAATGTTCTTCCACCTCCGCAATTTCAATAGTTTCACCGAGCGCTGCCAAGTAGCCTATTAGAAATGTAATCAAATGGTCAGAGGTTGTCGTCTCGTTACCATAGAGACAACCGAAACCTCATTGCAGACCTTCGCCAGAAGTATAAATGCCAAACGTCGTGACTCGTCCGATCCCTTCATTTCTGTCGCTCGACACTTGTCGAAAGGGAAGTATAAATCAGGCTTTACTGTCAAAGTATAAATCAGGCTTTACTGTCAACAGTTGCCTGTTAATGATCGATAAGAAAATATGCATGTTTTTTTATTAAAATAATTTACAAAAATACACTCTTTGCTGCCACCCTCTCCTGATCAGCGTAACCACCCTCCAAAATCGAAAGCAACTTAAACTTTCGTTAATATCTCGTTTGCAATTACAAAACTGAGATTACATCAGTCTGTTGGGCTTGTGCTAAGCTTTTATGCAGTAAAACAGACAATATTCAACTTTTTGTAGAGCTGAAACTATTTCTGCCATTATTAACTTTGATGCATATTTTAAAAATTGCATTTAAAGCTTCTGACATTACATTATCAAGTAGAATTGTATTGATATGATCTAACGACAAGAAGCAATTGAAGTCATTTAAAAAATGCAAGGTTATTGTCAAAGTTGTTTTCAGCACTTATGTTACACTATAATTGGATTGGTGTGCTACTGATCCTTATATTCATGTTTATCGTTGGTGTAAAAATGGCCGTATAACAAGGAAGTGCTGCAGTTGGAGTAAAAAAAATATATATATTAACTTTACTTGAAAAAAGTGTTGCAGTATTGTAGTTTAACGTGAGGGCTAAAACACATTAACGCCGTTACAGCTGATTCTAGATAAAGTTTAAACGATGTGTAAACGATGAATAGTGAACAGTGACTTTGATTTAAGTAAATGGTAGGATACAGACGTTAAAGTTGACCTCTGACCCCGGACCCTCAGGCACTGTGCGTATCTGGCACGCGAGCACGTACCGCCTGGAGAGCACGCTGAACTACGGCATGGAGAGGGTGTGGTGCGTGTGCAGCCTGCGAGGCTCCAACAGTGTGGCTCTGGGCTACGACGAGGGCAGCATCATCATAAAGGTACTGCCCCGGCTGGAGGAGAACTGGTCTGGACTTCATCTCCCAGCATCCTCCTCTCCACTCAACTGTCTGCCTCTTACTTATTCTTACCAGCCGCTTCAGTTTGGGCTTGCTTGTGGTTGACTCCTTTTTAAAAAAAAAAAAAAAATTTTGTTGATGGGTTAGAGCAGGGGTGGGCAATTCCAGTGTGTCTGCTGGTGTTTTTTTCCCCACTAATTACCCTGGCTAAATGAGCTAATTGGCTGTGTACACCCACACTGGTTCACTCGTAGGTTAGATCATTAGTAAAGTGTTTCATATAGGCACACAAGAACGCCTGTCATTCATGCTCCTATCAAGAAATGTAGCTAAAATATCAGACAGAATAAATGTCAATTATGAATATAATTATTGAATAATTAAGACCAGAATTTGGCATGAAATCCTGAAGTGGATACAAGATGGTCGTGAGATTTGAGCTCCTTGGAGGTGATGAGGCCTCCTCTCTCCCCTTCCCTCCCTCTCAGCTTGGACGGGAGGAGCCGGCCATGTCTATGGACACCAATGGGAAGATCATCTGGGCCAGGCACTCGGAGGTGCAGCAGGCCAACCTGAAGGCCATGGGCGACGCCGAGATCAAGGACGGAGAGCGGCTACCGCTGGCTGTTAAAGACATGGGCAGCTGCGAGATCTACCCTCAGACCATCCAACACAACCCCAATGGCAGGTGTGAAGGTTATCTGATCTAACGGTCTAATTCAGACCGGTCATAATACAGGCCTTACACGTGCACAGAATGTTTGTAATACTCACCCAGTATTTTTGCCTGGCTCCAGTTACATATTGTCATCTGACATCTACTGTATTTTATGTTTATTATACATGTATTATGTAATCAGCTTTTTTCCCAATCAACCGTTGCCAGCCAGCGGCAGATGGGCTCCCCCTCTGAGTCAGGCTCTGCTCAAGGTTTCTTCCTGTTACCAGCCAGGGAGATTTTCCTTGCCACTGTGGCCCTAGGCGCTAGGCGTGCTCTTGGGGGGGGCGCTGGGCGTGCTCTTGGGGGGGGCGCTAGGCGCGCTCTTGGGGGATTCAGGCCTGGATCTCTTTACCCTTTGTAAAAAACACGATACAAATAAAGTTGAAATTGAAGTTAAATTAACAATACAGTCCAAATGGTTCACATACAGACCAAAGACAGCCAAAAATATTTTCATACAAGCCCGCTAGACACAAGCATGGTGAAAATAACTCAAACTAAGTAGAAGTTGAGACATTTTAAACCAGTTAATGTAATCCAGTTCAACCACAGGGACTCATTATAGGTAATTGGCCCACACATGAGAGAGTCCCTGTGGACTCGTGGAGAAAATGAAAAAGTCGTAAAGTTTAAGAGTAATGTAAGGACTGGTGACCCTCGCTGTATGTTTTTAACCCTCGCTGTGTGTGTTACTGGCTGCAGGTTTGTGTAGGTTTGACCCTTGCTGTGTGTGTCGCTGACTGCAGGTTTGTGTAGGTTTGACCCTCACTGTGTGTCGCTGACTGCAGGTTTGTGTAGGTTTGACCCTTGCTGTGTGTGTCGCTGACTGCAGGTTTGTGTAGGTTTGACCCTCACTGTGTGTCGCTGACTGCAGGTTTGTGTAGGTTTGACCCTCGCTGTGTGTGATACTGGCTGCAGGTTTGTGTAGATTTGACCCTCACTGTGTGTCGCTGACTGCAGGTTTGTGTAGGTTTGACCCTTGCTGTGTGTGTTTGACCCTGGCTGCAGGTTTGTCGTGGTGTGTGGAGACGGAGAGTACATCATCTACACCGCCATGGCGCTGAGGAACAAAAGCTTCGGTTCGGCGCAGGAGTTTGTCTGGGCCCACGACTCTTCTGAGTAAGACCGCCTCGCTTGGACGTTTGAACGTTCTTTAAACGATGTTCTTCCAGCATTTCCGTAGTCTGGTCTGGTTGGTCCAACAGGCGGGTATTTCAGGAAACGGGATTGAGGAGCTAGCTAGCTAACTTTTGTAAATATTTTGAATTTGCTGACAACCAATTGGATGAGAGCCTGGGTTGCTTCAAAATATTTACGAAAGGTAGCCGGCTAACTCCTTAATCCCGCTTCGTGAAATACTCCCCAGGACGGTAAACACAGCATTCCCCTGAATATTTAATGTGTCACAGGTATGCGACTCGGGAAAGCAGCAGTGTGGTAAAACTCTTCAAGAACTTCAAGGAGAAGAAGTCCTTCAAGCCAGACTTTGGTGCAGAAGGTTAGCCTTGCTTTGCTTGTTTTCAGCACAGTGTCCTGAGGCTTATTCAGGTTTGGAACATCCACCTGTACTAGCATGAGCCGTGTTATGAATTTACACGCAACCTGTTTGCGTGTCACAGGTGTGTACGGTGGGTACCTGCTGGGAGTCAGGTCGGCGAACGGGCTGGCGTTTTACGACTGGGAGAACACGCAGCTGATCCGACGCATCGAAATCCAGCCCAAACACGTGAGGTTTATTTTTTTTTTTCCCCCGCCTTTTTCTGTCGGAGGCGTTCAGCTTCAGCTCGCTGTCTCTCCGAGGAGGTTCCAATGACGTGGCCTGATGTTCTGTCCAGATCTTCTGGTCGGACTCGGGCGAGCTGGTGTGCATCGCCACGGAGGAGTCCTTCTTCGTCCTCAAGTACCTGTCGGACAAGGTGGCGGCCGCGCAGGAGGGCAACGTGGGCGTGACGGAGGACGGCATCGAGGACGCTTTCGAAGTAAGAGAGGATTCTGGGGGTTCTGTCGTCGTTTCTGCTCTGTGACCGGTAGCTTATCGAAAAACAAACCGTTTCTCGTGCAGTCTGGAACTGAACCGTGACCCCGGGGTTCTGTCGTTGTATCAGCTCTGTGAAGTAAAAATCCGATCTATAGCTTATCAAAACAAACTGGTTCTTGTGCAGTAACGTGATCGTGGTCTGGCACTGACTGTTGACTGTGGATGGGTGTCACATGAGGCAATGTGACAATTAGCCACAGAGCCACAATTAGCCACAGAGCCACAATTAGCCACAGAGGCTGGGTTTCAGTCAGCAATGGCATTCCCCGTCTCGCCACTCACCAGCGCCTCCTCTGGTTGATTGGGTGCCTGCAGTCAATAATAATTAAGCTTTGTAGCTATTCGTGACCACAGGTTTCTAATTGACAAGAGTGCTCGACTAGAGGAGCCACCTCAGCTCTCAAATTTATGGAGCAGCTAAATGACGCTATGTTTTTTCAGCTATGATTTTATTGTTACTTCATCCCTCTCTTCCCATGCTGACTTTGGCTTGCATCTTTTCTGTAGGTCACGGGCGAGTTTCAGGAGATTGTGAAGACTGGCCTCTGGGTGGGAGACTGCTTCATCTACACCAGCTCAGTCAACCGACTCAACTACTTTGTGGGAGGAGAAATCGTTACCATCGCTCACCTGGACAGGTACATGCTCACCTGGCGTGAACCGCGCCCCCAAGAAGCAGAGAATCCGAGTGCTGCTCTTCATTTCTACGGATGAATTGATAACGTGGACGATGATGTCATTTCCTAATGTCATGATGTAATTTCCTCCCACAGGACGATGTACCTGCTGGGCTACATCCCCAAAGACGACCGCCTCTACCTGGGAGACAAGGAGCTAAACATCGTGAGCTACTCCCTGCTGGTGTCTGTGCTGGAGTACCAGACCGCCGTCATGCGCAGGGACTTCGGCATGGCTGACAAGGTGCTGCCCACCATCCCCAAGGAACAGAGGACACGAGTGGCACACTTCCTGGAGAAACAGGTGAGTCCGTGTGTCTCGAGTACTTCCTGAAGAAACAGGTTAGTCTGTGTGTCTCGAGTACTTCCTGGAGAAACAGGTGAGTCCGTGTGTCTTGAGTACTTCCTGAAGAAACAGGTTAGTCTGTGTGTCTCGAGTACTTCCTGGAGAAACAGGTTAGTCTGTGTGTCTCAAGTACTTCCTGGAGAAACAGGTGAGTCTGTGTGTCTCGAGTACTTCCTGAAGAAACAGGTTAGTCTGTGTGTCTCGAGTACTTCCTGAAAAAACAGGTTAGTCTTTGTGTCTCGAGTACTTCCTGGAGAAACAGGTTAGTCTGTGTGTCTCGAGTACTTCCTGGAGAAACAGGTAGTCTGTGTGTCTCGGGTACTTCCTGAAGAAACAGGTTAGTCTGTGTGTCTCGAGTACTTCCTGGAGAAACAGGTTAGTCTGTGTGTCTCAAGTACTTCCTGGAGAAACAGGTGAGTCTGTGTGTCTCGAGTACTTCCTGGAGAAACAGGTGAGTCTGTGTGTCTCGAGTACTTCCTGGAGAAACAGGTTAGTCTGTGTGTCTTGAGTACTTCCTGGAGAAACAGGTTAGTCTGTGTGTCTCGAGTACTTCCTGGAGAAACAGGTTAGTCTGTGTGTCTCAAGTACTTCCTGGAGAAACAGGTTAATCTGTGTGTCTCGAGTATTTCCTGGAGATACAGGTGAGTGAGTCTGGCGTACTTCCTGTTAGCCTGTCTCGGTTATTAGGATGGTGGGAAAAATTGAGTTCTTGAATTGAGTAATTCAAGACAGTGTAAGCATCCCTGGAGGATATTGGGCATCAAAGAAATGAGTTTGCGGAGTTTGTGACCCGAGTAATCACAATTTGCGCTTCCCTAAGAATATATGGTTCTGTTATTTGGCATTTACTAGTGAGCACAAAAAGTGATCATTTAAGGTTATTTAGGTTTTATTTTTAAATTCTTGATTAGCTTTTTTCAAAGCTATATTGAAATGCGTATCAGTGTTGTATGCATGAAATATGCTGAATTCCAGGTGTGTCCATTCTAAATTGTTAGGGGTGATGTTGCGCTATCAGTGTTGTGTGTGTGTTTGTGCTGTTAAACAGTCTGCATGCGTGTTACTGTGTCACAGGGCTTCAAACAGCAAGCACTGGCTGTGTCCACAGACCCAGAGCACCGTTTTGAGCTGGCACTGCAGCTGGGGGAACTCAAGATCGCCTACCAGCTCGCCACTGAAGCAGAGGTCAGTGTCCGGTCCACACAAACAGGAAGATCAAAAGATGGAGTCACTGAATTTATTGAACAGTATTATTTTAAAGGACGTATTTTTCTATAGTTTTAAAAGGTGTAATAGAAAAGGTTTTCAAAGCTTTCTCTATATTATAGTAGGGAAAAAGCTGGAGAAGATGTAACATATTTAAATATACAGAAGGGTTTTTAGAAGGCTTTGTAACAATAAAGATCTTGAGATCTTGTAGATGCATTCAGTATTTTGAGCTCGAGCAGGGCTGCCCAACGCTGTCCTGTAGGTTTTCACTCCAACCCTAACAAAGCACACCTCATTCAACAGCTAGAGCAGTGATCCCCAACCCTGTTCCTGGAGATCTACCGTCCTGTAGGTTTTCACTCCAACCCTAACAAAGCACACCTCATTCAACAGCTAGAGCAGTGATCCCCAGCCCTGTTCCTGGAGATCTACCGTCCTGTAGGTTTTCACTCCAACCCTAACAAAGCACACCTCATTCAACAGCTAGAGCAGTGATCCCCAGCCCTGTTCCTGGAGATCTATTGTCCTGTAGGTTTTCACTCCAACCCTAACAAAGCACACCTCATTCAACAGGTAGGGTGCATCCAAATAGTCAAAAAATGCACCCTCCCTTCCTCCACTACCACCTCCTCTACTCCGTGCCCCGGAAACTGATCTTTGTGTTTTAATCTAATGTTGCTGATTGCATCTTAATTGCGTATTAATGGTTACATATTAATTAGTATCTCGATGCAAACCGCAATGTCAGGTACATTGTGTACTGTGCATGCAAATACTTGTACTCGAAATGTTCAGGCAGTTTTGCATACTTGTAGCGGGGGAGTGGAGGAAAGGAGGAGAGGAGTGGTAGTGGGGGAGTGGAGGAAAGGAGGTGGGGAGTAAAGAATATTGGGACGCAGCCCTCGAGATCTAGTTGAGCTGCTAATTAGTAGAATCAGGTGTGCCAAATTAGGGTTGAAATGAAAACCTACAGGATGGTAGATCTCCAGGACGATAGATCTCGCCTGACAGAGTTAGAGTGTTTTGCCAGAGAATAGGTTAAAGTATGCCTACGGTGACATCTGACACCCAGAAAGAGATTAAAATCTTGAAATAAGGGTTGTGGAATGACGGGAAATTCCAAGAGATGAAAATCCGACCGGCTCTTGTGATTAGGCTCATGAGTTTTTCAGACCAAGGTTTTTTTTTTTTTTCCTCCACCAAGGAGGATATGTAATGCCATCCGTCAGTTTGTCCGTCCGTCATGTTCCCAAGAGGAAGAAACTTGTTGATTTTGGAGACCTTTCCTCATAGCACCACCATCAGTTCAACTTTTCAATTTAAAAATTTTCACATGACCTCATCTCCTGACCTTTTAGTTGTACATACACAGTTTTCCGTGTACATTCATGCGAGGGGGGATTAGTGTCCCTTGGCGGGAGGTCAGCATTCTACATTCTATGTTCTCGTCCATTTCTGATCTCCACCTATGCATTGCCAATCAAGTTGACTTTTCAGTCCGCTGTCTGATCCGGCCTGTTACTCAGTTAGTTTCAACTTCAGCGACTCAGTTAATTGAGAGGCCCAATCGGCTAGCGAGATCTACCTGGTAGGAATTAGGAAATGGGGGGGGGGGGGGGGTTACCCATTCTTAGGTTAACCATTCCTTGCTTGAACATCAGGATGTAAAAATAATCATCACCATTTTAATTATTAATCATCTGTATGATTATTAAACGGAAAAATTGAAGTTGTGCCCATTTATTAAAATGTAATGTTGAGGAAGAACTCATGACCCTTCTGTTGATATATGACTAAGGGTTGTCAACTAATCCTTAACCAAATATGGGACACAGTGCAGTGATGAATTCTCTCAACGATGAGCAGATTCAATATTGTTCACCAAGGGGGTATTTTAATGCTGGTTGTTTATGAAATTAGTTGCATTTGTAGAGCATGCTAACAATATAGCGACGCAAATTTGGAAAGTTATTTACCAAAGTGCCAAAAAGAAGCCAATGACCATCCTGTATGTGTCAAACAATATTGGACAGAATTACAGGACGTCCCAGCAAAACCATTGAAAGCTGTCAACCCTAGCCTAAGAGTACTTCTGTCAACCCTAGCCTAAGAGTACTTCTGTCAACCCTAGCCTAAGAGTACTTCTGTCAACCCTAGCCTAAGAGTACTTCTGTCAATCCTAGCCTAAGAGTACTTCTGTCAACCCTAGCCTAAGAGTACTTCTGTCAACCCTAGCCTAAGAGTACTTCTGTCAACCCTAGCCTAAGAGTACTTCTGTCAACCCTAGCCTAAGAGTACGTCTGTCAACCCTAGCCTAAGAGTACTTCTGTCAACCCTAGCCTAAGAGTACTTTGAGGTAGTGGACATCATCTATGAATCATATAACGGCATAGTTCTTTAGAATGTTCGTTGATATGTTTGCATATGGGCTCACTGTATTTCTGTTTGTGTTCGTGTCTAGTCTGAGCACATTTGTCTCTGTGTATCGTAAGGGTCTGTACTATTTGAGAAGCGGTGTCCTGAATTGAACGGTGCGGGAGAATCGTTAAATAAAACGCCGTTACCCGTCCCGTCTCCCTCTCTGACCCACAGTCGGAGCATAAATGGAAGCAGCTGGCGGAGCTAGCGACGGCTAAGAGCCAGTTCAGACTGGCGCAGGAGTGCCTCCACCACGCCCAGGACTACGGCGGGCTGCTGCTGCTCGCCACGGCGTCCGGCAACGCCCCCATGGTGGGAAAACTGGCCGAGTGCGCGGAGCGCGATGGGAAGAACAACGTGGCGTTCCTGACCTACTTCCTGCAGGGAAAGTGAGTACGAGGACGGGAACGTCAGAGCACCGTATCTGTTTCTGGTTGCCATGCCAACTACTGGCCTTAATTACTTAATCATCCCTGCTAACATCTGACAGTTTAGCTACGTTTCTTCATAAGCGCATGAATGACAATGGAAGACTGTTCTTGTGTCCCTATATGAAACGCTTTACTGTGATCTGATCTGTGAGTGAACCAGTGTTGGTGTATACCGCTAATTAGCTCATTTAGCCAGGGTAATTGGTGGAAACGAAAACCCGCGTACAGTCCGGCCCACCAGGACTGGAATTGTCCACACCGGGTGTAGCAGGTTGTTGAAAGTTGGTGGGATCATGGGGGTGAAAAAACGGCTTCCTAATTACACCTGAAACTTAATTTTATAAGTATTTAATAGCAAAGTCATTTGCACATCAATGGTTAGTGCATGAAAGGATGGGAAGTATTTTTTTGTGCCCAAACATAATTATGCCAGGGTTATAAGGTGTGTAAGCACAAGGGTGTGTGTTTGCTGTCAGTGTGTGTAGTGCTGGGTACAAGAGTGTGTGTGTGTGTGTGTGTGTGTGTGTGTGTGTGTGTGTGTGTGTGTGTGTGTGTGTGTGTGTGTGTGTGTGTGTGTGTGTGTGTGTGTGTGTGTGTGTGTGTGTGTGTGTGTGTGTGTGTGTGTGTGCTGTTCGTGTGTGTGTGTGTGTGCTGTTCGTGTGTGTGTGTGTGTGCTGTTCGTGTGTGTGTGTGTGTGCTGTTCGTGTGTGTGTGTGTGTGCTGTTCGTGTGTGTGTGTGTGTGCTGTTCGTGTGTGTGTGTGTGTGCTGTTCGTGTGTGTGTGTGTGTGTGCTGTTCGTGTGTGTGTGTGTGTGCTGTTTGTGTGTGTGTGTGCTGTTCGTGTGTGTTGATCTCTCCCATACCCTCAGGCTGAACAATTGTCTGGAGCTCCTGATCCGGACCAATCGCCTGCCAGAAGCTGCTTTTCTGGCTCGCACGTACCTGCCCAGCCAGGTGTCCAGGTAAAGCACGGACCGCCTCCTCATATTTCTACATTGTGGGATATTGCCTTGCTGGAGCACATCACTGTGTGGGATCGGGCTTGCTTATTTCCCCGTGCCAAGTTTAAGGCTCTGAAATTGGTCCACAAGTTGGTTCGCAAACTAGATATAAATGTAAATAAATAAAAACATTTGCTGACTGCATAATGTTTTTAAAAGCTTTATACAGTTAAAACCTTTTTTTGTAAAGAAAAAACTAATATACGTAATATCTGTTCCTTTTTCCATATAAGCATGTTTTAAAGGCTAGCTGTGTGCCTTCTCTGACAGGGTGGTAAAGCTGTGGAGAGAGAGCCTATCCAAGGTCAACCAGAAGGCTGCCGATTCATTGGCCGACCCCTCTGAATATGAGAACTTATTCCCTGGGCTGAAGGAGGCCTACGTGGCTGAACAGTTCCTCAGAGAAACCGCCAAGACGCAGCCGGCCGCCAACTATCCCCTTGTCACTGTGAGTAATAGCGTGTCGTCACGTTCGAGTGAAATTTCCTTTCCTTCTTTCAGAGGCCTCTCCTTCTTTCAGAGGCCTCTCCTTCCCGGTAATATTTATTTTATGCCTTAATTGCCACATAAACAATGAAGTGAGTCTTATGAACGCTCGACTTTATGACACTTTACATTTCACCATTATTCTTAGCTTAAAAATCATTTTAAAATCATTTATTTCAAAGGCGCCATCTGTGTGGAGGCCATTTGAGACGAGCCATAAACTTAATGGTGCAGCTATTTGGACAAATATACATTTAAAATATCGTGCAGTTAAGTCAACAGTTAGTTACGCAAACCTTCACTGCAGATTGTTTCGTTTTTATGATCGGGGGGCATGCATATTTAGCTTTAATTTTGAATTGATGACTATAACTGGGTAAAAGGACATAGTTCCTCACATACGTAGTAAAAACATTAATTTACTAGGTACACATGATACATACTGAATTCTCCATATATACTGTAGATAACATTCATGATATGCCATGGAGTTTGTCATTGTTCTAAAATGAGTTTATTCAGGGGGGGGCTCAGGAGATTTGAATGTAATATTGGTGTATTCTGACGCAGTCTGCTGTCCAAAATGATATGCTACCCTCCTAGAGTTCCAGATTTCTAATTTACGCCAAGAGATCCTTTAAGGGCTAAAATTATTTACCATACAATGTACTGTCCTAAGGTGACACATAGAAAGCCATTGCTATTTGGCCATTATCAGAGGTATTTGGTGTTAAATGTATATCTTAATATGACACAGGAACTAGTTTTGTCTTCTGCACAGACGCTGCGGAAAAAAGAACAAAGAACATATTATATCCACACAAATTTAACTTTTCACTTTTGATTTAGTATTTTCTCTGCATCTCTCTTAACTGATGCGCTCGGTGCTACAATCTGACCTCGCTGTGTTACTCTGCTTCAGCCCAATGAGGAGAGGACTGTACTGGAGGAGTCCAGAGGCTACGAACCCAAGGGAATGCCTACAGTAAGAGCTGGATCACATTTATGGGCTGCTTTGTCTTGCACTCTTATGCTGCGTGTGTGGGGTGGCAGTGTAGTGACCTCGTAACGTAAGGGTTGCAGGTTCGAGTCCCTGGTAGGAGGCTACACCAAATCAGCCCAGCTGATCTCAAATAGGCCCTCAGTCAGCTTCATCTGAGAACAGTCCAATTAGTCAGGTGCCTGCAAATGGTGAATAAGGCTTTTAATAGATGTAAATGAAAATATATGACAAACTACACACACACAGTCCTGTGAAACCTCAGTGAATGTTATTCCTGCACAGTCTGATGGAACCGGAATATAGGAAGATATTAAAGAGAGAAAATAAAAGTTCAATACAGATTGCTTGAAGATAGGAGAGGAACAATATCTTTGGTTGATTGGGCTCATGAGGGTAAACTATCAGATAAATAGATCAAATGAAAATAAAGATCAGATGAAATCTAGCACTTACTGAAAATTCAAGCAAATTAACCAAAGTAGGAAATTTCACTACATTATCATATGCAAACGCAGTTAAATTAGTTATGCTTTTTAGTAGCAGATTTCATTGTAATATAAGGAGATGACTGAATAATATTTATAAATCTAGAAAGGATTCAGCTCAGCTTGTCTCTGTTTGCTTGGCATGTGATCAACATAAACATGGAAGGACATAAAAAAATTTTTTTTTTTTGCCATTTGTGTGTTTTGCTTATTTTTGCTAAACAGTGAATTCCAAAAATCAGTGGGCTGATTAGTAAATCTAATGTACTGCTCTGGGTTTTAAACTAATGTAACAGAAGTAATGAAGGTGACTTGTGAGGTAACCGTTTGCTGTTGTTGTGTAGGAGGTTCCTGAGGCTGGAGATGAGGCCACTGCAGTAATGGCGGCAGCAGTAGCAGCAGTTTCAGCTGCCATTGTTGGGATGGAAGCTGAAGCGGCTGTTGTCTCAGAGGCTGAAGCCTCTGTTGTCACGGAAGCCAAAACCCCTCTTGTTACAGAAGAAGTGCCTGTTGTCATGGAAGCTGAAACCCCTGTTGTCACACAAATGGTACCTCCCGTTGTCACGGAAGTGGAAACCCCTGTTGTTACAGAAGCAGAAAGCCCTGTTGTCGTGGAAGAGGACACCCCTGTTGTTAAGGAAGTAGAAAGCCCTGTTGTCATGGACGTTTCTGCTGTCACTGCAGAAGTGCAATCACCCATCTCTGAAGAGGAAGTATGCATCCCTGTAAAAGTACAAGCCCCTGTCATTGAAGTTCCTGAAAATGTGGAAGAGGGTGCGCCTGTCCCCGTAGAAGAAGGGCCTGTCACTGTAGCACTGGAGACTCCTAACCTCCCGGAAGTGGAAGCCCCCATAATTCAGGAAGTGGAAGCCCCCATAATTCAGGAAGTGGAAGTCCCCATAATTCAGGAAGTGGAAGTCCCCATAATTCAGGAAGTGGAAGTCCCCATAATTGAGGAAGTGGAAGTCCCCATTATTCAGGAAGTGGAAGTCCCCATAATTGAGGAAGTGGAAGTCCCCATAATTGAGGAAGTGGAAGTCCCCATAATTGAGGAAGTGGAAGTCCCCATAATTGAGGAAGTGGAAGCCCCCATAATTGAGGAAGTGGAAGTCCCCATAATTGAGGAAGTGGAAGTCCCCATAATTGAGGTAGTGGAAGACCCCATAATTGAGGAAGTGGAAGTCCCCATAATTGAGGCAGTGGAAGACCCCATAATTGAGGAAGTGGAAGACCCCATAATTGAGGTAGTGGAAGACCCCATAATTGAGGAAGTGGAAGCCCCCATAATTGGGGTAGTGGAAGACCCCATAATTGAGGTAGCGGAGGCCCCCATAATTGCGGAAGAAGAAGCCCCCATAATTGAGGTAGTGGAAGCCCCTCTCTCAGTGGATGACCTTGTCACCACAGAGCTGGAAGCCTCCATTGATACACTGATGGATGCTCCTGTTCCAGCGTTAGTTCCACTGGAACCTGCCCTTGTTGTGCCAGAGACAGCAGCTTTCCTAGCACCAGCACTAGTGCCCACAGCTGTGCAGGAAAAGAGGGATCCCGAGCCAATCACATCCCCAGCAGCCCAGAGAAACGATGAGGTAAGGGTCTTCTACTTTAGTCCTGCTTTTTTCGCCCATTAGCAAGTTTAACTGGTGAAAAGAAGCAGTATCTGGTTGTGGGTATTATACACACTGTACTATAGGTCATGTCCTGGTTGTGGGTATTATACACACTGTACTATAGGTCATGTCCTGGTTGTGGGTATTATACACACTGTGCTATAGGTCATGTCCTGGTTGTGGGTATTATACACACTGTGCTATAGGTCATGTCCTGGTTGTGGGTATTATACACTGTACTATAGGTCATGTCCTGTTTGTGGGTATTATACACACTGTACTATATGTCATGTCCTGGTTGTGGGTATTATACACACTGTACTATAGGTCATGTCCTGGTTGTGGGTATTATACACACTGTGCTATAGGTCATGTCCTGGTTGTGGGTATTATACACACTGTGCTATAGGTCGTGTCCTGGTTGTGGGTATTATACACACTGTACTATAGGTCATGTCCTGGTTGTGGGTATTATACACACTGTACTATAGGTCATGTCCTGGTTGTGGGTATTATACACACTGTGCTATAGGTCATGTCCTGGTTGTGGGTATTATACACACTGTACTATAGGTCATGTCCTGGTTGTGGGTATTATACACACTGTACTATAGGTCATGTCCTGGTTGTGGGTATTATACACACTGTACTATAGGTCATGTCCTGGTTGTGGGTATTATACACACTGTGCTATAGGTCATGTCCTGGTTGTGGGTATTATACACACTGTGCTATAGGTCATGTCCTGGTTGTGGGTATTATACACACTGTGCTATAGGTCATGTCCTGGTTGTGGGTATTATACACACTGTACTATAGGTCATGTCCTGGTTGTGGGTATTATACACACTGTACTATAGGTCATGTCCTGGTTGTGGGTATTATACACACTGTACTATAGGTCATGTCCTGGTTGTGGGTATTATACACACTGTGCTATAGGTCATGTCCTGGTTGTGGGTATTATACACACTGTACTATAGGTCATGTCCTGGTTGTGGGTATTATACACACTGTGCTATAGGTCATGTCCTGGTTGTGGGTATTATACACACTGTGCTATAGGTCATGTCCTGGTTGTGGGTATTATACACACTGTACTATAGGTCATGTCCTGGTTGTGGGTATTATACACACTGTGCTATAGGTCATGTCCTGGTTGTGGGTATTATACACACTGTACTATAGGTCATGTCCTGGTTGTGGGTATTATACACACTACTATAGGTCATGTCCTGGTTGTGGGTATTATACACACTGCTATAGGTCATGTCCTGGTTGTGGGTATTATACACACTGTACTATAGGTCATGTCCTGGTTGTGGGTATTATACACACTGTACTATAGGTCATGTCCTGGTTGTGGGTATTATACACACTGTACTATAGGTCATGTCCTGGTTGTGGGTATTATACACACTGTGCTATAGGTCATGTCCTGGTTGTGGGTATTATACACACTGTGCTATAGGTCATGTCCTGGTTGTGGGTATTATACACAGTGCTATAGGTCATGTCCTGGTTGTGGGTATTCTACACACTGTACTATAGGTCATGTCCTGGTTGTGGGTATTATACACACTGTACTATAGGTCATGTCCTGGTTGTGGGTATTATACACACTGTACTATAGGTCATGTCCTGGTTGTGTTTTCTCAGGCCCTCTTTGACTTGGACGATGATTTGGACGACTTTGACCTGGAGGATATCGACACGTCGGACGTCAATCTGGATGACGACTTCTTGGACGTCTAAATCAGCATAGAGACCAAACCCTTTGCATTTGTCTTTTTTTTGTAATTTTCACATTGGAATGGAACTGAAGGGACAGAAGGGAACTGGTGGTAGAATACCATGGCAACGCAGTGCCGATACCTCATCAGTGAATATTCAGTGGAGCTGAATTTTTGTACTTTAAACAGACCCCAGAGACTCTCAAACTGTGATGTGCATCAGTGCATTTCTGTGTGCAGGATATATTGGAACACTCTTACCTCTGAATAAACTTTTACACTTCTCTTAATATTTTGCATGCTTTTTTTTTTCTCCCTTTTTCTATACATAAAGTATAATGACACACCCAGACCAAGGGTACAAAGCATTTAGATTTATTTATTTACATGAAGCAAGGCGGGCATTAAGTCCAACCATGATCCTGTGAAGTAGGGCAGGTCAAATATGGACATGGTAAGTAGCCCAAAGTTACAGCTTCTACAAGACTTAAACGAACAGGCTTTTTTATGGACAGAAAAAAACCTGTAATGTTGACAGATCATTTTGGTTCAGCCTAATGATCTGCGACTGCACAGCCATAATTGCCCACAATGCACAGTTAGATGGAAAGTTCTCCATAGAACGGAGGAACGGGCGCTGTGGACCGTATGTTCGGGTCGTGAGGGTGTTGTCAACCAGAGCTCTCCAGTAGGGTCTGCTGATAGGCCTGCAAAGCCAGCTCGATGTATCCTGATCGCTGGGAATCCGTCTGGCCGTAAATCTAAGCAGGGGGAAGCAGGATTGCATTAAAAATCTTTGAAGAGAAGGTTTTTTTTGGAATGTTTCTAAAACTAAGTCCGTGTTCTAGAACTCCAGTGCTAACCAGTTACATCAGAATTAGAATGTTCATGAATGTTAAGAACATCCTAATCACATATAGAAAACATGAAGCTGACTGCTAAGTTCTGTGTGTTTTTGTTTCACAACCATGTTATAATTAAGGACATTTATTTGGGAACTAAAAAAAACCCTAACAGGCAAAAATCTCTGAGATAACTTGCGCTTTTGTGTGTGCAAATATCTGAGCTTTTGTGCATTTTTAACTTTCCAAAATGCCTAATAGAAAGGTAATGATGAGCAATTATCCATGCAATATGGTTACTCCCTTTTTGAAATATTAATTTGAGTGCACTCGGCTGCTGATGCTTTGATGTGCTACGGCTCAGGAGCCTCACCTTGATCAGGTCCGTTCCTGCGGCTCGCTGCTCACGAGCCTCTGTGGCCGACTTGCTCTGAGGGTGAACCATGTGGAACAGGCTGACCACACTTGCTGCGTCTTGCACCCTAGAAAATTTAAACTTCATTACCGTTGGCCAAGCAAATCATTTTCTCCAAAACAATACATCGGTTTGGACACTTGACACTTGGTATATAGTATACAACATCAGATTATACTGTAATAGCAACTTAGAATTGTCAGCTGAAAGCTTTTAACAGATCACACTCCAGCTATTCTTTACTTTTCAAAACTGCTTTGTCTGCGAATAAAACATCCGCTAAGAGGTCAATAGAATGTGCTTAACTTCCAAATGAAGCATATGGGTGAAAGAATAGACTCGCCAAGTTCATTATGGGGGGGGGGATCATTTTACCATTTGCAATTTCGAACATGCTACTGAAAAGTACAAAGACTCAGTTTCATGGTTTTTACATCCATGGGCATTACTTTTTTAATTTGAATGTCAGGTAACAAACTCGAAAAAGTATACTGTAGATATATTTTAAATGTAATGTTTATTTGCTTATTACACTTTCTTTCTTCATGTTTCTACTAAATTGAATGTGAATGATATGAAACTGCTGGAAAATAGCTCCATATGTCCCAGACTCTTGCCTCTGTCAGAGGCATTACATACACTACTCACAAAAAGTTAGGGATATTCGGCTTTCGGGTGAAATTTCAGGATGAACCTAAAATGCACTATAACCTTTACAGGTGAAATTAATTTGACCTTCTCTAAACTTTTGAATGCACATGTCCAACTATTCAATGTTTCAGTACTTTTTGCACAACTTGCTGTTCTCTAACAAGGAGCTGAACGGCAAAATTCACAACAGGTGTTTGATCCATGAATCGACCAATAAATTTCCTGGTTCAATTAGAATTGGCATTTAAACAGTCCTCTTCATCATGCTGTTCACATTTTGACATCATGAGACCAAGACGACACCTAACAATTGATCAACAGTACCTCGCCATTGCGAGGCTTCAAACAGGATGTTCTCAGAGGGAAGTGGCCACTGAGCTTAGAGTGTCACAGTGTCTCATCAGCAGGTTGCAACAGAGATACAGAGAGACTGGAAGTGTCACAGAAAGGCATAGAAGTGGACGTCCTTTGGCCACATCCCACACTGATGACCGCTTCATTGTGAACAGTGCCCTGCGGAACCGGATGATGAATGCCACTCAACTCCAGGCACATTTAAGGGAGGTGAGAGGCACCCAAGTGTCACGTCAGACCATTCGAAACCGTTTACATCAGCGTGGTCTGCGTGCTAGACGACCTGCAAGGGTACCTGACCACACCACCAGGCACAGGCGTCATCGTCTTGCATGGGCCAGGGAGCATTTACGCTGGACGAGGGACCAGTGGGCCTCAGTGCTGTTCTCTGATGAAAGTCGATTCACGTTGAGCAGAAATGATGGCCGCCAACGATGTTGGAGACGTCAAGGAGAGCGCTATGCATCAGCCACTGTTGTCACCAGACGACCCTTTGGTGATGGCGGTGTTACAGTGTGGGCAGGTGTGTCTAGTCAATACAGAACTGCCCTACACTTTGTGAATGGTACAGTGACAAGCCCATACTACCTGAATAACATCATTAATCCAGTCATTGTGCCCCTGCATGAACAACACAGGCCTAATTTCATCTTCATGGATGACAATGCTCCAGCTCATCGAGGTCGCATCATTAGGGAAAGGCTGCTGGAGACTGGGGTACCTCAAATGGAGTGGCCTGCACTTTCTCCAGACCTGAATCCCATAGAAAACCTATGGGATCAGCTGACTCACCGTGTAGAGGCTCGTAACTCTGTACCCCAGAACCTCAATGACCTGAGGGCCGCCCTTCAAGAAGAGTGGGATGCCATGCCTCAGCAGACAATAAGTCGACTTGTGAACAGCATGAGACGTCGTTGTCAAGCTGTAATTGATGCTCAAGGGCACATGACAAGTTATTGAGACATTGACATTTTTGTTGTGGTATACCCACCACTGTTGTTGGCTTTTGTTCCAATAAATTGTTTGAGATGAGGAAATCACCATTGCATGCTTCTACTTAAATGCCCTACTTTCATGATACGTATAATATCACTGTAGCGTGAACTTACATTTTCCATAAATTTCACCCGAAAGCCAAATATCCCTAACTTTTTGTGAGTAGTGTATCATTGGACAAAAAGGATATACGAGTAGACATTTTGCTGCAGATGTATGTTTAGTTATGTTCAGGCCTCGTGGACCGGTGTATGTAGGTTTAACTCCAGGCCTCGTGGACCGGTGTATGTAGGTTTAACTCCAGGCCTCGTGGACCGGTGTATGTAGGTTTAACTCCAGGCCTCGTGGACCGGTGTATGTAGGTTTAACTCCAGGCCTCGTGGACCGGTGTATGTAGGTTTAACTCCAGGCCTCGTGGACCGGTGTATGTAGGTTTTACTCCAGGCCTCGTGGACCGGTGTATGTAGGTTTAACTCCAGGCCTCGTGGACCGGTGTATGTAGGTTTAACTCCAGGCCTCGTGGACCGGTGTATGTAGGTTTTTGCTACCACCGGTTACCCTGCCTCAATCAGCTTATTAGTCATATACACCAACACTGATTCACTCGTAAATTAGACCACAATAAAACACTACAATACCGGCATACACAAGAACATTCATATCATGGAATGTAGATAAAATATCAGATTGTGTAAATTATTGGGCTAATTAAATCATTTAGAGCAAAAGTCGGTCTAAAATCCAGAAACCGATATGGCCCTCCTTGCCATATATCATAAAATCATACCAAACTTATACTGCATTAGCATAAATGGTCTTTAAACTAAAAAAGTTAAACATTAACATGGTGTTCACTCACAGATCTCTCTGCAGCATTAGCATGGTGTTCACTCACAGATCTCTCTGCAGCATTAGCATGGTGTTCACTCACAGATCTCTCTGCAGCATTAGCATGGTGTTCACTCACAGATCTCTCTGCAGCATGTCAGTCACCAGGCCGTCAATCCTTCTGGAGTTCACCAGGTACCACACCAACCCTCCAAAGTGCCGTGTGGACCGCAGCAGGTCCTGCTTGCCTTGTCTTTCAATATCCTCATAGGTTGCCTGGTGCACCTGAAATACACACAATTACTAAATGTTTTAAGCGGATTCATTTTAATTATAGCAATGTTTAACTGGTATTATCTTAAAATACACTGCCTGGCCAAAAACCAAGTCGCAGTTGCACCAGTCATGCATAGTGCCCACTGTACAAGCCTCTGGAGGCAGTGTTATGATCTGGGGTTGCTTCAATTGGTCAGGTCTAGGCTCAGCAACGTTATGCAGCAATAAAATGAAGTCAGCTGAGTACCTGAATGTACTGAATGACCAGGTTATCCCATCAATGGGCATATTCCAGGACGACAATGCCAAGATTCATCAGACTCAAATTGTGAAAGAGTGGTTCAGGGAGCATGAGGAATCATTTTCACACATGAATTGGCCACCAGAGTCCTGACCTTAACCCCATTGAAAGTCTTTGGGATGTGCTGGAGAAGACTTCGCGGAGTGGTTCGACTCTCCCGTCGTCAATACAAGATCTTGGCCAAAAATCTATGCAAGTCTGGACGGAAATAAATGTTGTGACGTTGCATAAGGTTGTCGAAACAATGCCACGACGAATGCGTGCCATAATCAAAGCTAAAGGCGGTCCAACAAAATATTACAGTGTGCAACTTTTTTTTTGGCCGGGCAGTGTAAATACAAGTAAAACTGCCCCATTATAACTTGAATATTATGATAACTGTTCCCAGTTGGCTCCCAATTAGTGTGATGCTCCAATATTGAAGAGTGGGTGTGATGTAACTAATGTACACACCATAAGAATTATGCGTAGCAGACAACCAAAATAAATTAAATTATCAGTCTTGCTCTCTCAAAATTGAAAATATTTAAAAGAAGATGAAACGTCAAACAGAAAGAATGTGTCCATTTCAGAGAAACTGAAAACTGTTGTTCCAAAAAAAAAAAAAAAAAGCTATAGCTCGAAGGATAAACCAGCCAGACTTTTAAAACAAGCAAAGAGTGTTTTGTGCAGCGTCGTTAAAGAAACCGCCTTAACGATGGCACAATAAAAGGCGGATCTGTGGTCAGCCAATGAGCAGCCAGCCAATGAGCAGCCAGCTTCAGATTACCCAGCTTAACTTAAACAGCCTGTAGCACTTTTAATGAATAATTTATCAGTTAATGTCAAACAATGCATTACAACTCGTATTTCATTTAATGCTCGGAAACTCACTTCCCTTCAATCCTTACAGGATTCTGATAGACCCGGCCACACACTTGTTATTGGGGGGCCGGGGGAATTAAAATGAATCAGTTTAAACATTTAGTATTTGTGTGTTTACTAGATTGAGCATTTTTAACTGAAACTTTAGTCTATAGCAACAAAAGAGTGGCCATAAAAATAAGGCTACAGCAATGTAAATAATGATTTTTGACACAAATTCCAAATATTTTTAAATAACCTCCATTTCTTTTCACTTTAGATACTATATCAACCGACTGTTAGAAACCGCAGTCCTAATGTACTCACCTTAATGTACTCAGAGGAGTCGGGTTCAAACTGAACGAGACACAGATCCAGGATGTCTTCATGTCTATCCTGCTGATACACAATCTGGATGTGCAGAGAGAATAAGAAGAGTCAGTCTGTGGCTGTGACCACAACCAAGGGGCTTACCAACACTGCATAATATTTACCCAAAGTGACTTACACATCTTACATTTTCATGTTATTCACCAATACAGATAGATACTGAAGCACATCAGATTACTATTATTTTTTTTAACTTAATTTTGGGAATCGTTACTCTTTTTTTTTTTTTGACAAAACATTAACAGCAAGAGAGACAGTTCGATATTGTGAACATATTTCAACAGAATAAACATATCAAACAGAAGGAAAAATAAAGAATAAAATAACAATAACAACAAATTATTATTATTTATTTTTTTATACGGTATATAAATACAGTTCATAAATAATTATTCCATGGGTGAATTTTATTCCTAGAGATTCATGGTGGGGCATTTAGAAACTGTTATTGATAACCCGCCCTGTGAGGGAAATAGTAGAAGGCTCCTCCGTCTTTATTGGTTAACTATGTTGCCTATTTTGGGATTTGAACCTGTACAGTTGGAATTGGCTTTCCCTCCTCACTACCCAAACTTGAGGCCTGAGGCAAAGATCTGGCTCACCTTGAGGTTCTCCTCATTAAACACAGGGGGCGCTATGATTCTCCTTCCCTGTTTGGGGAAGTAGACCTGTAGGACCCTGTCCCTCTCTTCCCATGATGCTTTGCGCAGGACACCAGTGGGCTCTCTGACCACAATGAAGCGCTCCTGGATCAGGAAAGGACATGTGTGAGTGGCAAAGTGGTCACGACGTTAAAGTTAGCCCACACTCGATATGCTAACCTGAGATACTGTAACGATGAAGAACACCCACACAAAACGTTATTGTATTAACTGGCACTGACGAAGCCAAATATTCCAATATTCGAACATCACCATCTTCGTCATCATGAGATCAATAATCATTTGCCTGGACCAGTACATGCAAGTTAATTAATAAAAAATTATAATAACAAAGTTTTCCTTTAGTATGAGACAAGTATTCAAGTACTCATATAGTTTTGGAATAAAACGTTCACTTCTCTTGGAGCCAAAACACTGGAATGTTAAATCAGTCAAAACGCATATCCCTCAACTATAGAAATTGGGAAATGTTTATCTGTCCATGAACCAGAATTGAATCTCGAATTTCTCCAATCCCCTTCAGTAGTCTGAGACATTTAGTCCTCGTTTAAGATTAATAACAGTTCATAGAATCCTTTTTATTGTCAAAGCCTGTGGCACGGTGGGAAGTGGCAGAACTCACTCTGTGTGTTATGTTAAGCGTGATGTCAGTAAACATGTATTTGGCTGTATCCATGCCTTCCAGGATCGTGTCTTCTGCTAGAACGTCGTTGATAGGTTGCCGTTCTGGAAGGATCGGGGGCATCTTCAGCCGCTTTCTCGCCTCCTCGATGGCCGTCTGAGTCGCCTGTGAAATAATGTGACATGTACAAGGTTTCGTGAAAGTGATATTTACCTCACCCGCTTCTCGGCATCAATATTACCATAATGAATGTGTGTTCTTTCCGATTTGATCGATATTGAGGAGACAATATAAACAATATGTAATTTCGGCATACTCTACCTCCTGAAGTTGCTCATCTGTCATAAGTTTGTATGTCGGGGGTGTTAGTTCCTGTTTGACGGGTTTAAATATCTTGTCCAAATCCATGCCTGTGATTCGAGTAAGAATATCCTGCACATCTTCATCTTGGAACTGCGGTTTTCTTTCATTCTGCGTGCCTGTTGGACGCACACACGTCACGATTCACAATGAATACAACATTGCCAAGCTAAGCAGTAACAGTTAATACAACTCGATAGCAAAGCAGTAACAGTTAATACAACTCGATAGCATACCCTTACATCTTCGAACCATTCTAGCTAGCTAGGCTAGCGAACTACCGTGATGTTTAGACTTGGTAGCTAGCTAGCATGTACAAGGTCAATTATGGAGTTGCCTTATCCCTAAATCTAAAGTAATACAAAATGATAAAGAACACCTTCAGACATACCGTTTTCTGCTGTTGTGCTACATAACATTCTTTTTGTGCGCACAGCTAGCATCTGTGAGTTTTGGTGGACGTTTCTAATCCGAGAGTAGCATCGTAATAGGCACCGTGTTGCACTGTAGGCAGCCATGTTTACAGCTTGGTCGCGTTACAGTGACGTTTATTTACCGCAGGCTGTAGCGAAAGAGCGATGGATCCTGGGAGATGAAGTTTCCACTAAGGTAAGAGAACATTTTAAAAGAACTCCACATGCAATTGCATGGTTTCAGTAGTCTTATCGATAGTTATTTTTGCAACTAGGGAAATATTAATTCCATAATCGTCTTATTTTTCCAGTTTGCACTTGAACAAGAAAGTACTTAGCCTATCGTATAGGCTTCAGCATGAACTTTCGTACAGATAACCATTTTTACGTCTTCAGTTGCATCACGCCTGGAACCCACCAGAAGCGCAAGCGCACAGACGCTTATTGCGCGCGCAGATTTGAGAAGAACTGAACCCACTAGACGCGCAAAGGCACAAACGCTTTTATTGCTTTTTCGGAGCGCATTCCGTGAACGACACGAGACGCGCTATACAAACAAACAGTCAGTCTACATTCCGGATTTGTGAGCTTC
>CM056378.1:6700146-6705146 GCA_029718625.1 Synaphobranchus kaupii
GCACATGTTTTCCAAAATCAAATTAGTTTCATTTTGGGGAAGCAGGTGGAGAATGTTTGCTAAGTCACCTGTGATGAGGCTCTAGAACAGGGGTAGGCAACCCTGGTCCTGGAATGCAAGAGACGGTCCTGGTTTTTGCTCCATCCAAAACTATCACTACATAAGTGCATTAATTTTAATGAATCAGATGTAATGAATGCAGGTGAACTGGTGCAGAATATTCAGGCTCAGACTTTTAATCATCCGTCAAACTCTTGAGATGGGACAAAAACCAGAAACGGCACTGCACTCCAGGACCAGGGCCCCCCCCCCTGTTTTTGAAGCTCATTTCCTGGTCTTGAGATGTTGCTCTAGCGCCAGTGTGATTGGCTCCAGTATAGGGGAGTGGCTGTATTATCTCACACACTTAGCATTGTCCCCTGACTGTCAATCACACTGTGCCTGGATCCAGCCCAGACTTCACCACTGGTGCTCTAAGGTGTCCCAGACAAGCTAAATGCTAAATGTGTTCGAGGCATTCAATTGGATGTATTTTCCATTTTTCATACAGCAAAAAAAAAAAAAAAAAAAGGCAAGAAGGAATTATGGGAAAGGAAATGGCCGGTGTGTTACTTATTATTTCAGGAGATTCCCCCGAGCCACCAGTCCATGGAAAGGCGTTCCACCCAGCGGCACATTTATGAAAATATTAAAACGTGTAAAATATGAAATTTTCCGCTCCACACAAGCCGGTGAACTGCTGACAGCGCAGAGAGGAAGCAGTAAACCTTCAGGACCATCCTGTGGGCCTCAAGTTACGGCCTCCATTGCTGCGTCACCGCCTTCCACGTTGCTGGAAAATCAATGATTCTGTGCGTATTTGCTTTACCTGAGCGAGGGTTATTACAATGCTAATTCTTTTTACCAGGAACTTAACTGATTTAGGTACAGTTATATTACATTCTGGTACAGTTAGATTAGATTTGGGTACAGTTAGATTCTGGTAGTTAGATTAGATTCTGGTACAGTTAGATTTGGGTACAGTTAGATTCTGGTAGATTAGATTCTGGTACAGTTAGAATTGGGTACAGTTTGATTCTGGTAGATTAGATTCTGGTACAGTTAGATTAGATTTGGGTACAGTGAGATTATTTTTGGTTACAGTGGCAGGGTCATGTTAAGGAGGAGCCGACCGGTAGGTTTGCACCTCACATTCCAGACAGTGACATTGGGTGGACTCCTTTTGACCTTGTTGGGCTATCCAGCATCACATGGCTTTGTGCAGAACTATAGCGGAACACGCCCGTTCGGTCATGAGGTCACAAGGCCTTCCGTTTGCTAAACGAGTCCACCCATTCATATATCCTGCACAGTGTAGAGCAGTGGTCCCCAACCCTCTTCCCGGAGAGCTACCATCCTGTAGGTTTTCATTTCAACCCTAATTTGGCAGCAAATGTTCTCTAAATCTACACGGTACATCTCCAGGAACAGGGTTGGGGACCAATGGTGTAGAGGGGTAATCTGGGGGAATATGCAACGATATGGGGTGATATAGTGTATAGGGGGGGATATAGTGTATATGGGGTGATATAGTGTATAGGGGGGATATAGCTGTCACTGGTGAAATGTGGGTGCAGGGGTTTGCTGCCCTGAACCTGGGAGAGAGGTAGTAATAATAATGCCTGACATTTATATAGCGCCTTTCACACACTCAAAGCACTTTACAATGATGAGGGGGAAACTCGCCTCAACCACCACCAATGTGTAGCACCCACCTGGGAGATGCAACGGCGGCCATTTTTGTGCCAGAATGCTCACCACACATCAGCTGAGGTGGAGAGAACTATTTTTAGCCAATTAACCTGGGGGATGATTAGGTAGCAGTTTGAAAGAGTGTCACGGGATCTTTAATGACCACAGTAAGTGAGGTCCTCGGTTTAACACCTCATCTGAACGGCTTCTCCCATACAGCACAGTGTCCCCGTCACTGCACTGGGGCATTGGGGGGTTTAGATTGCCCCCTACTGGCCCACCAACACCACTTCCAACAGCAACTTAATTTTCCCAGGAGGTCTCCCATCCAAGTACTAACCAAGCCCATACCTGCTTAGCTTCAGCCATTCAGCAGGAGCAGGAGCGGATTGAAAGGTGGTTTGATGACTGCTAGCCGTTTCTGACCCAGGGCAGTGAACAGTTAACCCCCCCTTTCTCCCTAGACTTGGGGGGGTGGCAGGAGCCTGACCATTTCGGCCGACCTGCCCCAGAAACGTACAGCCCTGTGTTTGTGCTGCACGGCCGACGGTTTGAGGCGCACTGCTAATCTGTGAGGTGCTGACAAAGTCTGTATTGTACAGACACGGCCCTCTGTGCCCCCCCCTCCCACTCACCACCTCCCTCCCACTCACTTTCCCCTTCACCTCCACCCTCTCTCTCTCTCTCTCTCCCTCTTTTCCCTTCCCTTCTTTAACTCGTGCTTGGGGATCAGTGGAGATTCCCTGCAGACTTGAATGAGGAACCATGGCTCCCAGCTGCAGCAGCATCCATAGCTTCTTCATGGTCACCCTCCTGAGTGTGTGTCTGGCTGCTGCCCGCACAGGTAGGTCTACAGGGCCTCTCATGGCCTTATTCAGCATTGCTTGATACTCATATACTGAGCTCATGCACATTTGGGCTATTTTTCTATTTTAAATTTGAATTCAATTATTTTCCCTATTCTGTTTTCTCTAGATGAAGTAGTGGATACAAGCATTCTGACCAACAACATGGCCACCTGAAATGTATATATTTACATGTTATCTATGCTTAATATCTTTGTGGAAAGTGTTGGGATTTTTGTTTTTTGTAAAAATGGATCGTGTCGAAGAGACTGATTGAGTGTCTGTTGATGTGGTCCTATCCCAGTCTATATCAGAAGTGTTTTTGTTTGCACATGTCCGAGGGCAGTTTGCACAGAAGAGTTCTTACACTTGCCCGTTTGTTTAAACGAATGCCGTGTCAATCTGGAAGGTGTTTTACCCTCAGAATGTGTGCAGCCTTTCCCAGTTTGATGGGCAGTGTCTGAACAGTGATTGATGGTTCACCGTTTAAATCTCAGAATCCTGCATGACTCTTGATTTGACCTGTGCAACGTGAACCGTCTTGTGTATTACCAAAGGCGCCAGGTTTATTTTTCTCTAGTCGGGGGAAATAATCCAGTAGACGGATTAGATGTGTCTGTTTCTAGCAAAAAGGATCCTGTAAAATCTTTATCGTGTCTTGGGTTTGTGCAGTAGAGTGTAATTCCACAGCTTGATTCCTGGCATTTAAAGGGAAACCCCAGCCATAACCCTGACTTCGCACTTGCATGTAAAGCCCCGATGACTGACCGCAGGAAAGGACAGGGCTTTGGACAAAGCCAAGGACTGTGGTGGCTGATGGCAGAATGTAATCAGTTTGTGTTTCACAAGAACGTCTGAAAATGAAGGGACGGATGAATGGGAGAGGTCTCTGCAGTGTCATGCTTGCGTGGGTGAAATTTAGGCCGGAAACGTAACAGGCTTGGAGCTTGTCTGCAAAAAGAAAGCAGGGAGCTTCAGGTTCAGGCAGTCTCCCCAAGACTTTTTAAATGGTATATGGGCAGTATAAATCAATGTGCTGATATACAGTAGGCGATACTCTAACTTAAACTATGTGGAACTAAGTATTATATGCGGTTTCCCAAAGGTAGTAAATTTTACTTCCTGATGTAAGTTTTATTGACTAGAGCCAAAATTTTATGCCTCATATAGTGTATGAGATTGCCATATGAGCATAAAATTTCATGCATGCAGATATTGAATGCGCCATTTTTGTTCATAAAAAACATGTATTTGCTGCCTATTAATTCACCGTGGAAGGCTTGCTCTATCGATATAATTTTACAGCTATTCTGTGTTTAAAGTAAATAAAAAGTGATCAACAGATGGAGTGACCGCGCTGTGGACAGAATGACGCACAGACACGCGGACACACCTGGCCTGGCTCATGTCTCTTGGGCTGGTTTTCCTGTAGTGCCCACTCATAGTGCAAATAATGGTCCTCTTTAAGGAAGATTAATTAGCTGTTTAAAACTTCTTTTTTATTTGCTCTCCTGAAGTTATTTTTGCAGCATGGTTGTAATTCTGAAAAAAACTGACTGCCGACTTGGACATATTTTGCCTTTTCAGTTTCAATCCGTTTTTAGCACTGGCAAAAGCAGCATTAGTATCTATACTGTATACAATGGCGTAACACCTTTAAGGTCAACTGCGTCCATTTTATTTTGGCCCAGAGCACTGATATAATCAGCAGTAGTTAGTCAGAGGCTTTTTTAATTTTTTTATTTTCTTCCACCAAGGCTTCTGAAATAATCCAGAGTTCCCTATGCTATTCCACAGTAAATAAAAATGGTTCTTTACACCACTGCCTCCACCATACTCCTAGGCTGTGTCCGAATCAACGCCCTTCTGTACTATTGAGTATGCTACTTGAGTACACTCAATGATAACATTTGTTCTAAAATGTAGGTGAAATGTTCTCTAAATGTAGTGTACTTAAAATCCCCGGATGATATACTTATTTCCGGGTTTTAGCTGATAATAGTATTGAGGGTATTTCTTGCATACTCCATGTTACTAAGCTGTACACAGTATGCTAGTACACAGGACACAGTAGATAGAGCCCTGATTCGGACACAGCCCCATACTCTTGGCCCCTGGTATTCAAATCACGGTCCTCGAGGTCCGAGAACTGCTGGTTTTCCACCCACCCTTTACCTAAGAGTCAGATATGAAAACAGTCTGGCCAATCAGAGGCACTAATTATTCAGTTAATTACCTAGGAGAAAGCAAAACCAGGGCTGGATTTAGATTTGAGATTTGAATATCCATACTCTAGATGGAACTGGCTCAGGGTATCGCTGAGGTGAGGTGAGGACATGAGCCGCTGTCTGTGCTCGCGGCGGGTGTGTCATCGTTATGACGGAGTGATTTTGGCTTTCACGCGCGGCAGTTTGCTTAGAGCCA